>NESQ01000353.1:0-99005 GCA_003070745.1 Tuber borchii | reverse complement strand
AAAAACACCTGTCAAAACGAGAAGAATACTATTGCCCAAAGAACAATTCTGGGAGGAAGCAGCAATCGAAGAAATAGAACTAGCAGAGTTCTACGACAAAGACGAAGGAACGATACGAGCAGCATCAAAACAGACGAAGGAATACAAACAATCAAACGAGCTCTTGAAGCTGGGGATAAAGAGTTGAAAGGGGTAGCCTTAGGGTTATGCCAATGGAAAGACGGATACCTATGGCACCAAGGAAGGATATGGGTCCCAGAAAACGAAGGGCTACAGACAGCTCTTATCTCCAAACACCCACGATCAACCCCAAGCAGGACATGGAGGAACGGCAAAAACTACTGAACTTATCGGAAGACGATATTATTGGCCAAAGATAAGAGAGACTATCAAAAGATATGTCAAGAACTGCTACACATGTCAGAGGACCAAAGTTGTACGACACGCACCATATGGTCTTCTACAGTCAAATGACGCACCAGACAGACCTTGGAAATCAATCGCAATAGATTTTATCACAGACTTTCCGAAGTCCGAGGATATGACACAATACTAGTCGTCATCGACCGCATGAGCAAAATGAGTCATTTTATTCCATGCAAAAAGAATCTAGATGCACGACAGTTTGCAAACCTATTCATGAGAGAGATAGTCAGACTACACAGACTACCACGGGACATCATCACCGACAGAGGAACGCTATTCACATCAGACCTATGGAAGAAGACGACGGAGGAACTCGGAATTGAATGAAGATTAAGCACAGCATTCCACCCTCAGACGGATGGGCAAACGGAGAGGACAAACGCGATATTGGAACAATACTTACGGGCATACATCAACTACCAATAAGACGATTGGTGTGGATATTTGCTGTTAGCAGAATTTGCATACAACAATGGATATCAAGAAATGATCAAGAACACACCATTTTCGCAAACTACGGAGTCAACCCGAATACGAGATGATAGGACACCTCATCCAAGGAAATCAAAAGAAACCAGAAGAAATTACTTAACTACATGAGTCATTACGAAGCGAGATGGTTGCAGCTCAATTACGACAGAAAGAGTATTACGATCAACACCATAAACCCGATCCGAACCTACAATCAGGAGATATGGTGTGGTTACTACCACGAAATATCAAGACCACGAGACCATCAAAGAAATTAGATTACAAGAAAATCGGACAATTTAAATCTTGGCAAAGATTGGACGAGCGCAAATCAGCTGGACCTACCGCCATCAATGGCAATACACAACACATTCCACATCTGACACTCGAACCTTACCAAGACAACCGATTTCCCTCTCAAATTCAAGAACCTCCTCCGCTTATCGAAATCTAAGGCGAACGAGAATACGAACTCGACGAAATAATCGATTCTCGACTCAACTACGGAAAGCTCCATATCGAGCTAAGTGGAAAGGATACTCACCAGAATACAACAAAGTCTGGTACCCTTCAGAAAACTTTAACAACGCCCAACATGCAGTCCAGCAATTCCAGCAACAATACCCAGGTAAGCCAAGACTAGGTAGAACTCAAATCGAATTCAAACCCGACCAAGGCTGGGGAGACAACAAGCCCAGTCCGGGGCCATTTCCGCCTACTAGCCCGGGCTACAACCTGCCAACGGAACAAGAACTGGACGAAAGACAAGCGAAGGCCATTAAAACGGCAAAACACAATAGACTATCATGGACAGCATGCTACGACGATGGGTGCTTCGTGCACCTTAGCGAAAAAACAAGGACAAGGGTGGTACCCACAAGACCCAAAAAGGAAGGGACGAACCTCGAACGAAGAACACAAAAAGATACATTGGGAGCATGTTTTCGGAACGACTGCCGGTCTCATAAGAATGAGAAATCAAAGCCGGCTACTACCCGAGGTCGGAAGGCTGAAAGGAACCCTTACAAAAAGAGATGAAAGGATGAGGAAGACGAGAGAAACCATGAGGACACGGTTGGCAGAGGAGGGGGCTCAAAAACGGAAACAGCAACGATCCGGACCCGGAAAGTCTACGAAGATAGATAGACGAACTACTAGACTAACGGAACTCCTCCAGGACCGACTAAGGACCAAAGATCGTTAATCGAAGATCAACAATACAAACTTTCGGAACAACAACGAGCCCTAGAGGTTGGCAACCTCAGCCTTGAAGTTGTACGCAAACGATGGAGAGACTCAGAAGATATTATTCGGAGAATGCGAAGGGAGGCGAAACAGTTGGGAAGCTGAGTGACGGATTTAGGACTTTGAGCATCGGGGACCGATGCTAGGGGAGAGGGAGCTAATGTCACAAATGGTAATAGCGAACTAGGTTTTCACATGACTCACACTTATGAGTCATAGGGTTTGGTGTTTTACATGACTACGCAATAGCGTATCATTCCTTTGTTTTAATTAGTTTATTGGTTTTGACATGACTCACGAGTGTGGTCATATGATTATGACTTCGCACATGACTCATAGTTATGAGTTATGGGTTTCACGCATGTGACGTGAGTTGCGCACATGATAAGTTTATTGTGTTTTGATTGGTTAGTTGTTATGGCGCAGTGATTCATAGGAGTCAGCTGATGGATTTCACACTATGACTCACTGCGAGTCATAGGGATGCATGACGTGAAGGATGAGTCATGGGTTGTGGGAAGAACAGTTATAAAAGAGAGCCCTTATGGCTCTTGGTTGAGACACGAACCATCTCCCCTACACACCCGGCGATTGAAATCTCAACAACACGAGAAATCATCGTCAACATCCACCTCCCGCACTCCCAGTGAGCTGCAACTCCCTATGATAGATTCGGACTTGGGCACCCGTTTCTTAGGGCCTGTCCTACATCCTCTCAAGTTTTTGTTTCGCTTGTTCTCCTGGCTTCTTCACAGTTGTCTCGCGTCCTCGCTTAGCATCTACACGGTCGGCAACCCCTCGTCATACCTGCGTTTCGTCGTTTAGCTTCGGGCAATCTATGAAGTAGCGGCACTGGTAGCCTTGCTTTCTGGTATTGCACTCTCTCCTGAACGTTTCGGTCGGTACGGTCGCATCGCGAAAAATCGTGACCCTTGGTGGTCCTCGTCTCCTGCGTCACTGTCCTGGGTCTACCCTCCTCTCCCCCTCCTGGTTTCGTCCCGTGGCTCGGTTACAGCCAACACCCCCCCACGCCGTCGGCCTATCTTTAGGCCGGCGCACCACCCCCCTCACGCTCGGCGGCCTGCGCCTCCGGCACCTTTCCGCCACTTGCGCCTCGGACTCGTGGACTCCCTCGGCTCCCCCGCACACGCTTTCCATTAGCCCGACTGCCTGGTCTATATGGCCCCGGTACAGCTACCGCTTTGTGTATGGCTACGGATCTTTGGTTTTCTCCTTGGGATCGGCAAACGTTCTTAGTGACGGGTGGGCTTTCTCTCGGTTTGATTTCCTACGGGTTTTGGTATTTTTGGTTTTGCTCACTGTCGGGTTGTTTCTTGGGTTTTTCGGTAATGTTTTTGGTGTTTGTGGTTTTCATGTATTATATTTTTGTTGCTGTATTCAGCGCCCGGGCGCTTGGTGCGGGTTTTAGACCAGGGGTTTTTGCCCCACGGTTTCCACCGCCTCGACGAAGGGCTGGACTGTAGTGGAGGTTTGTTGCGGCCATATCCCTTGTGGATTCGTGTTATTTTTGTACCTTAAACAAAATTTAAAATATGATAAAAAAAAAAAAAAAAAGAAAAAGAGCCTTAGTTAGTCAAGCTTCTCGCCTCTACTTTCCCCCCCTACATTTCTAAATCTTCTACAAACCCGTTTTGCTTCCGGGACACACACCACCACCCCCCCGCCCCTCTCCGTCCCATGTCGGAAATACCCCCCATCCCCCCAGGCAATCAAGAGCTGGCAGCCGCCATCTCACGATCCTCCACGCCTCACAACCTCCAAATCCCCCTTCCCCTTCCCAGTCCCCAGACCCACACCCCCCTGGCCTTCCTCGCGGACATCTTTCGGCAGACGAGGGATGAATTGCGCCTCCCCCCAACCTGGTCCCAGACCTCTCCGACTCCAGCCTCCAGTCCATCACCCCGGTGAAGGCTCCATCCTCTCTATCCTCTGCTCGACAGTCTCCGGCATAGTAGCAATCACTACCCAACTCGAAGCCATCTCCAAACAGGTCGACGACCTTAGAAATGAGAACGGCGAACTCCGATCACAAATCCACGACCTCTCCTCCCACATCACAAACGCTTCGGTAACCCCGGAAGATCTCACCCCTATCACCTCAGCCCTTCGTGACCTGTCACATAGGGTCTCGGCCCCCACACCAGCTCCACCCCCCCGCCACCCGGCCCCGGCTAAAAATGCCCAGCCCCCCAACCCACCCACCCGAGCCGCCCCACAAGGCCCCACCATCCAGCAAAAATCCCTCAATCCCCCACCCCCACCCCCCTCCTCGCACCAGTAAACCCCGCAATTCACTGTCCATACTACGATACGAGACTTGGGAAAATGTTCGGCAACCCCGAGCTTTACGCCAAGGCCTTCCCCCACTCCTGGGAGGCGGAGCAATTCCGCGCCGGAGAATATGACCTGTCTGTTTTTACAGACGCCACCCTGCACCCGGATTACAAAACCAAACACCAACCATCCTACGCCCAGGCGGCCGGCTCCGGAGGAAAGAGCGGGAAAAAGAAACCCAAACAAACGAAAGCTACAGAGGTTGCGAGCAATGAGGACAGGACCTTAAAGACTTCTGCCCCTCCCCTCCCTTTCGCTTCCAGACGTTTCTTCGCCCCACGTTCCTCCCACGCCCCTCACGCCCTTTCGAGACGTATCGCCCGTTCCCTTCCCGACATTGTCGCCAATGCCCTCACCGACTCAAACTGCCTCCTCCCAAAGGGCTTCTTCGCAAAAGTCAACGACCGAGGAGCAGTCTCGCTCACCTGCACTGACCCACACACGCCCGCTTCTTCCTATGCCCCCTATTCGACGTCCTTACAAGGCGCCTCAACCAGGCCTTCCCAACAGGCGACAACCCCTGGCTCCCCTTCTGCCTCGCCCCGACCGCTGTACAGCTGGTCATACACAGCATCCCCACCGATGAAATGCCCGAAGACGACGAGCAACTCTACCCCCATCTCAAAGCATCTATTGGTTTCGCGAAAGCGGTCCAAATCCAGTCGGCCAGGTACCTTAACCCTGACCGAACTTCTCGAACCGCCAAAGAAGCGCTTTCGGTGGTCGTCTCCGTTGACCCCGACGACGTTCCAACTCTCACACCATCTATCTTCCTCTACTCAGAACGCCGGAAAGTGGAAAAGGCAATCTCCGCCAACCGATACACACAATGCTCCAACTGCTGCCGTTTCGGCCATGCCGCCGCACGGTGCAAGCAGAAACATCCATCCTGCCCCATCTGTGCACTTCATCATACCAAGGCCGCTCACAGATGCCAGAACCCCACCTGCCCCAAAGGGGGCAACGAAAGACCCGTGGCGGAATGCTGCCCGACCTCACCTCCCCACTGCGCCAACTGCGGCAACGACCACACCGCCTACGCTAAGGAATGCAAGTCCCGCCCTATCCCCCCCACCCGCCCCGTGCCCCCCTCGGAGTCTGTCGGCTCCTCCGCATCCTCGGACAGTCAAGAATCCATGGATGTGGAAGAAGATGGCGTACCAGCACCCACTACTCCCCAGGCCCACCCAACCTCCGATCCTGGCCCTGCCACCCCCCGCCCCGTAACCGCCGTTCATGTGCCACCTACAGGCGCGACGGGCCCTGCTCCCTCAGGCCCCCCCGCGCCCCCCGTAACTCCAGTCAACCGCCGGGGTCGTCCCCGCCATGATTAACGCCCATCATTTTAGCAGAACCGTGGGGCCGGCCCCCTCGCCCAAAATCACACTCATTCAACACAACAGCCTGGGAAGCTGGGATGTGTTTCTTTCCCTTTTTTCGTCGTTTTCAACACGCCACCCTCCAGCGCTGGTCTTTCTACAAGACCCCCCGTCCTCCAAGGGCTTCTTACCCACCTTTAATGGGTACAAGTCTTTCGCCCCCCCCTCGCCCCTCCCTAAGGTGGCCTGTTATATTTCTTTGAATTTTTAAAAACCAACCCCGTACTCCCAGTGTTCACGCCGGACGTGGACGACTACATGCACATTGATGTCTACACCCCTTCAGGCTGCTTCGGCACCAGTTTTCCCTACTTCCGCCTGGCAAACATTATTCACGTTCCAGGTACCCTCAGTTACACACAGTTAGACCAGACCAGATTTTCTTTGCTATTGACGTTCCCTACCTTGTGGTGGGAGATTTCAACATCCACAGCCCCCGCACCGACCCCCTCCGCCTCCCATCCTCCCAGGAAGCCTCCATCGCCGACCCCTACTTTGATAGAGCCGACGATCTCAACTTTACCTGCATCAACACCCCGGGGAGTACACTCGGTACCCCCTCTCTGGCCCCCACAGACCCAGCGTCATAGACCTGGCCTTCGCTAACCCCGCTATGTTCCCTTCGTACACAATTGGAACACCTCATCTTTACCCTCCACCGGGTCGGATCACGTCCCCATCTCCATCTCCCTTTTAGCCCCCCTCCGGCACGCCCCCCCCCCCCAGGCCAAATGGGACCTCCTGGACTGGACAGCCCTGGAACCGGCCCTCAAAGCCTACCACGTCCCCCCTCCCCCCCCACATCCCTCCCCCCAGCAGTTTGACACCTGGTTCTCGGCCTCATTGTCCTGCCTGACCTCAACTCTTAGAACGGCTGCCCCCACATCGAGACCATCATCTAGGTCCAAACCATGGTGGACCCCCCTCCTCACCGTGCTCCGAAAGGAGTACAACAAATCCACGAGAAAAGCAAAAAAACTCCAAACCACACAGGCAAGGGAAACAGCCAGGCACTCCAGGAATGGTTACTTCAAAGCCATCAAGCGCGCCAAGTCCACATACTGGGCTGATTTCCTGGCCAAAACCACCCCCAACAACATCTGGACCGCCAAGAAGCTTGTCACTCCCAGACAAGCGGCGAGGTTCCCATCCCTCCCAGACGCAAACGACCCCACCTCCATCAACAACGCCCTCCTCGCCCACTTTTTCCCGCCTCGGTCGGAACCCCCGCCCAGGGGGCGGCTCTCACCCGTTCCCAACGCACCCCCCCTCACGAAAGACGAAATCTCCTCGGCCCTTGCCAAGTCCTCGCCCTCCTCGGCCCCAGGGCCCGATGAAATACCCTACTCTGTTTGGAAACACATCCACAAGCACTACCCTGACATACTGCTAAATCTCCTTGGCCCCCTCCTGGCATACGGGTTCCACCCTCCTTCGCTGAAAATTGCCAACGGTGTCGTCTTGGACAAACCAGGCAAAGCCTCCTACGACTCCCCCGCCTCCTTCCGCATCATAGTTTTACTAAAAACTATCTCTAAGATCTTGGAAAGGGTTATGGCGGTCCGCCTGTTCGCTCTGGCCAAAGCATCTGGCCTGCTCCACCCCAACCAATGCGGCTCGGTCCCAGGTTTAGGCACCTTCGATGCCTGCACCACCCTGGTCCACGAAGTTAAAACCCTCCAACGCACCCACCGCAAGGTGTCCTCCCTCTTCCTCGACATCAAAGCCGGTTTCGACAACGTCGACGCCCTCATCCTGCGCAAACGCCTCCTAGACAAAAACACCCCCAGTTACATGGTAGACTGGGTCTCCTCTTTCCTCTCGGAACGAAGGTGCACCCTGGTCTACCAAGGTTCGCCCAGGACCCCCTCCCCAGTCACAGTCGGAACACCTCAGGGTTCCCCCATCTCCCCGCTTTTATTCCTCATCTACGTGGCACCCCTCCACACCAACATAAAAGGGGCCTTATGCTCTCGTACGTCGATGACTTCGCACTCACAGTCTCCTCCCCCTCCTACCGTTCCAATATACGCCGGCTGCAAAGCTTGTTCACAGCCCTATCCCTTCGTGCCACCACCCTAGGCGTGGCCTTCTCCATCCCGAAAACTGAGCTCATCCACTGGCGCACCCCAAGCCAGAGAGGCACCCTCAAAGCCAACTACCCCGTCACCCTCAACGACCAGATCTTCCGCCCCTCCGAGGAGGTGAGGTGGCTCGGTTACTGGTTCTCTCCTGCCCTCAACACCACCAATCACTTTGAAAGACGCCTGGCCCTGGCCAATGCCGCGTTCTCCTTTATAAGAAGAGTGGCCTCGCCGGGGGCGGGAGTCCGTCCCTTCTTCTCTCACCGGCTCGCCATGGGCCTCATCCTCCCGATCCTCACCTATGGCGCGGATCTTTTCATCCCGAATACTCGCTCCACCAGTCGCATGAGCACTTTCTGGCATAGAGTGCAAAGGTGGACCACTAATTGTTTCTTCGCCACCCCCATCCCTATATTATCCAGGGAGGCATGCCTCCCTCCCATCGGCCCGTACTGCAATCACAAAAGACGCATAGCAGCACTTAGGCTTTGCTGCTCTCCACCCTCCCTACATCCCGCGGCTGCCCGCCTCCCCCCCTCCTTCCCCTCACTATCCAACTTCAGGGCCTCCGACACTTGTCGCCCAATGACTATTGGTCTCTCGTCTGTTTACCTTCCCCTCAGCTGGAAAACCCCGGTTCCCTCCCCCCCAATGAGAAGACACCTCCCCATAGACGAACTCGCTCACATGGCCTTTCCCCTTGGTCATGGGTTCAAACGTTTCCCCCAGATTTGCCGCGCACCCCTCCCCCCATCGGAAGACATCCCGCCCCCGATCCTCATGGCACGAGCCTACACGACGCTCAGGGAAAGAGCCCACAAACTCCTCCTCCAGGACTGGGAAGACTCCCTCCCAGCACCCCCCTACTATGAGTACCCCGCCTCCACCACCCCTCACCCCTTCAAGGGGCTCGATAAGTTCGCCGCCGGCCGTATACACCAAATGCGCTCCGGCAAAAGCTACCTGCTCGCCCAACCCACCTGGCGGGACGACCCAGATCGCCCAACCACCTGTCCCCGGTGTCTCGAAGCCCCAGAGACCTTCGAACACGCCGTCCTCCACTGCTCAGCCAGGGCTGAAGCCAGACACTCCCATCTAAGTGGGGTAGAAAGCCTCTCGCCCGAGAGCCCAATCTGGAATCATCCACCCTCCCTCTCAGCCCTCCGGCGTTTCATCCTAGACACCTGCACCGGTTTCCCCTATGGCGACCCCCTTCCTCCTGACCAACAATAAAGACCAAACCACGCGCACACACCCCCCTGGCCCAAGATATCCCCCATCTCACCCACCCCGCGACCTGTGCATTTGTTTTTTTTGTATTTCTTTTAAGTTTTACGAGCTGCGAAGTGTGCTGGATTTTCCCTATATAATGTATGTTTTTGACAGACGAAGCTGTTGGTTTTTGGCTTCAAATACTTAGTACTAGCAAGAGTGGGAAATGGTTTCGTTTGTTTATGTTTTTGCTTTATAGGTTTTGTTTTTTCCATAGCCTCCGCTACATGAAGCTTTTTGTACCTTAAAACAATGAACGCATGATATAAAAAAGAAAAAAAAAAAAAAAAGACCTGTAGTTAGCTCCTCACGCAGTCATCTAAGTACTTTCCTATCTACTATCTTGAATGATATTCTCTATATCCCTTCCTTATGATTGACATAGTATGAGAGCAGCGTTGTCCGTATACAACGTAGGAATGGCCTAAGAATGTTCTCCTCTACTATATGGATTGATCGTCACCTATTGTACCACCTCTCGCGAACTTGGAACGTTACATTTGACTGCGTCTCCATTTTCAATACCTGACGATCACCAAAGGGACATGGACAGAGAAACCCTCAGGATTACAAACCCTTTCAAGGGGAGTACCTGGGCGGGGGAGAGGACCCTAAGGCGTGGGTCCTAGGAAAAGAACCCTGTAAGGGGGGGCTATGAAGAAACTGGAAACCGGACCAACAACACGATCGGACATCAGAGGACAAGGACTGGAACCCTTTACTGGGACAATTGAGTCAAAATTCAAGAAACGCATAACATCTGGCGAAAGATCTACGAACGATATACAAAACGAACGACAACAACAGCCAGACAAGAAGACAGAAACCGACCCCAAAATCCAATTTTTTTTTCTTGATATACTACACCCTGTGGGGGGGAGAGGGGGGCTCGGAGGGTCGCTCTGTGGGACCAGAGCTGGGGAGAAATGAGCTACTAAGGGGGTCAGAGGGCCTGAGGAAAGAAGGCACACCCCTTACAAGGTTCAATGAGAACGATATCGACAAAGCGAACGAGAGAGAAGCGAAGACGAATGAAGTACGAATGAACCTATCAACAGCAAGGTTCAATGAGAACAATATCGACAAGCGAACGAGAGAGAAGCGAAGACGAATGAAGTACGAATGAACCTATCAACAGCAAGGTTCAATGAGAACAATATCGACAAGCGAACGAGAGAGAAGCGAAGACGAATGAAGTATGAATGAACCTATCAACAACAAGGTTCAATGAAACAATATCGACAAGCGAACGAGAGAGAAGCGAAGACGAATGAAGTACGAATGAACCTATCAACAGCAAGGTTCAATGAGAACAATATCGACAAGCGAACGAGAGAGAAGCGAAGACGAATGAAGTACGAATGAACCTATCAACAACAAGGTTCAATGAGAACGATATCGACAAGCGAACGAGAGAGAAGCGAAGACGAATGAAGTACGAATGAACCTATCAACAACAAGGTTCAATGAGAACGATATCGACAAGCGAACGAGAGAGAAGCGAAGACGAATGAAGTACGAATGAACCTACCAACAGCAAGGTTCAACGAAAACGATACCGACAAGCGAATGAGAATGAAGCGAAGACGAACAAAGAACGATTTTACTCCTAGAGATCTACTTCCAAGTTAAAACGGAAAGATCTCACCCCTACTTGAGAAGTTAAAATTCAGGAAAATTTTTTTTTCTGAAATGATAGCCTTGTGGGACCAAGGCTAGGGGGAGGGGAGCGAAAACAATACTCGCCTCGGAGGGGGGGAAGAAATGAGCTACTGAAATACTCGCCTCGGAGGGGGGGAAGAAATAAGCTGCTAAAATACTCGCCTCGGAGGGGGGGAAGAAATGAGCTACTTGTCTCGCAACAAAGGAAGCAACTGTAAAGTACAGTTAGCTACATACGAGATGGAAAGGAACCACACACGATTGACTCGAATCAAACGATGGAAGTACCTATGAACCTCAGAAGTCATAGGGAAGTCGGTCACCTACCATGAAACAACAACAAGAAACCTCTCTGTACAGGATAACGGATGAACGACGGCCATGAACGATAGGAGTCAAGAGTACTCTGCTATCGAAACAATAACAAGAAACCTCTCTGCACAGGATAGCGGATGAACGACGGCCATGAATGATAGGAGTCAAGAGTACTCAGCTATCGAAACAACAAACAAGAAAAGAAGAGGAAGGAAGAAAAGAAGCAACACGCCGTGGGAACACCCCACTGGATGGAAGTACCTATTGGACATTAGTAGCCATAGGGAATGTTGTCTCTGATCAACCGACCAAGGAGAAACCAAAGGGTTTATCTGCGATGGAAAGCGGATGCACGAAATGATCAGAAGACAACAAGCGACCGAAGGATTACGACACGGGATGCATGATAAGCATTAACCGATGCACGAAATGATCAGAAGACAACAAGCGACCGAAGGATTACGACACCGGATGCATGATAAGCATTAACCGATGCACGAAATGATCAGAAGACAACAAGCGACCGAAGGATTACGACACCGGATGCATGATAAGCATTAACCGATGCACGAAATGATCAGAAGACAACAAGCGACCGAAAGATTACGACATGGAATGCATGATAAGCATTAGCCGATGCAAGAAAGGATCAGAAGACAACAAGCGACCGAAAGATTACGACATGGAATGCATGATAAGCATTATCCGATGCAAGGAAAGGTCAGAAGACAAGAAATAACCAAACAATTACAACACGAGAGGCAGGAAAAGAAACAGCCTATGCAACCGAAGAATCATACGACAAGAAACGAATGAGAAAATCACACCACTCGACAAGAAAAGAGAAAACATACAATATACACAGGACGAGAAGAAAATGATTACAAGGAAGAAGAAAATAGCGGGAGGGCGAAATCGCATAAGAGGCAGCCAGTCGGCACGACAGAGGAAGAGAACCAGCAAGCTTCGACACACTGAACAGACTACCTTCTACCATCATCGACAAAGCCTTTTATCTTTTTCCAAACCCTACCACTACCAACTACCACCACACGAACCAGATGAAGTACCCTACACAACAGAACGGGGAGGCAAGCAATGCCACCAAGAGGACCGAGACGCCGCATGCCGCCATGAGCTGGACGGCCTGCTTCGACGACGGGTGCCTTGTGCACCTCAGCGACAAACAAGGGGCATATTTTTCCCCAAAGAACGACACGACGACAGCCCCAGCGCAAGGGCAAGAAAGTGCGCTGGGGCGAGCCAGCCGAAGAACCGAAGGCCCACCACGAGGTGGGGCAGTTCGTGGTCGAACTGCAGGAAGAGATGGTGAGGATGGTCGAGGAGATGGGCCGCCTCAAGGAGGAAAATCGTGCGATGAAAAGAAGGGTAGTCATCGCGGAGGAGAATGCCCGCCGGGCATCGATCAGCGACCGACGCCGCGCATACGAGAAGCTCGAGCTTCAGACTCGAGTACGACGAGCGGCAGAGGAGGTGGCCAAGTTGGCCAAAGCAATCGAAGAGGATAAGGAGTTTGCCGATTTCATCGGCATTACAGTCGAGGGGAAAGAGTGGGAAGCGGAGAAGCACACCAACGGAGAAGAGGCTACGAAGCCTGAGGAAGTGGTCGCCTCATGGGATTGAGGCGAAGGAATTAAGAGAAAGAAGGTTTTAGGATCGTGGGACCGATCCTAGAGGGGGAGGGAGCTAATGTCACAAACGGTGACTAGTGAAGGAATTGGTTTCACACTATTCACGGTTATGAATAGTAGGTTTGTGTTTCCTCTGACATGACTCGCACTTGCGAGCCATAGTTATTATTATTATATGTTTATGTTATGCGCGTGACCACACTTGGTGGTCACCTGATATGTATTTTGCACATGACTCATAGTTATGAGTCATGAGTTTCGCGCATGTGACCCCTTTGGGCACATGACTAGTTAGGAGCGCGATGATTGGTTTTATGTATTGCACAGTTGACTCATAGGAGTTAGCTGATGGATTTCACACGATGACTCGCTTAGAGTCATAGGGGCGTGTGACTTAGAGGTATGAGTCACCAGGGTTAGGTATGTGAGGAGGCGCCGATATAAAAGGCGAGGCTTAGGACCTGTAGTTAGCTCCTCACGCAGTCATCTAAGTACTTTCCTATCTACTATCTTGAATGATATTCTCTATATCCCTTCCTTCTGATTGACATAGTATGAGAGCAGCGTTGTCCGTATACAACGTAGGAATGGCCTAAGAATGTTCTCCTCTACTATATGGATTGATCGTCACCTATTGCACCACCTCTCGCGAACTTGGAACGTTACAGAGATGGTGTAACGCGTAAAACACCGAAGCTTGATGGTACCAACAGCATAGCCGAAGCCTCCTGGGTTCGCCTATTTCAGTAGGTAAAAGGTTTCATCCTTCTCAACATTGACTGTAGCCTTATACCACTGATCTCCACTGCCCCCAATGCACTGAGTGCATGGGTCACAATAGAGAAGAAGTTCAACAGGAAGACTCCGACTAGTCTCCACTCTATCCTCAAGAGTATTATAACTGTTCACTGTAGCAATAAACGCGAAATTGCTGCTGATATCTGTAACAGGTTTACTCCTGTTTCGATGAATCAATAGAGACTAGCGGTAGACCTACTAGCGCTAGCTCTAAAGGAGGCTCCAAGGGACGTGAAGATAGAGAGATAAAGGCTAAGGGGTAGAGGAAATTCAGAATCACCATTCAGCCAAGTATATTCTAAAACTAAGCATCGGCAGAAGTCTGCCATTCTCCTGCTAGTATCACAAACGGTGACTAGTCAAGGAATTAGTTTCACACTATTCACGGTTATGAATAGTAGGTTTGTGTTTCCTCTCACATGACTCGCACTTGCGAGCCATAGTTATTATTGTTATATGTTTATGTTATGCGCGTGACCACGCTTGGTGGTCACTTGATATGTATTTTGCACATGACTCATAGTTATGAGTCATGGGTCTCACGCATGTGACCTCTGATGGGCACATGACATGTTAAGAGCGTGATGATTGGTTGGGTATAGTACGCGGTTGACTCACGGGAGTCAGCTGATGGATATCATACTATGACTCGCTTAGAGTCATAGGGGCGCGTGACCCATATATATGAGTCACCAGGGTTAGGTATGTGAGGAGATGCCGATACAAAAGGCGAGGCTTAGGACTTGTAGTTAGCTCCACGAACCATCTCCTCTACACCTCCGGCGATTGAAATCTCAACACCATGAGAAATCATCATGGGTTTTGGTGTCCCTCTCCCCTCTTCTGATGGCCTTTGTTACCTAGGAGGGTGATGCTCCGCCACCTCCTTTCTCCCTCTGATTCCCTTCTGATGGCTTAGGTATTTGGGTGCCTTCGTCTATGGGGTTTCATGCTCTTTCCCCTCTTTCTCCGCACTTGTTTGGCTGCCCTCACTTAGCATTTGGACGGTCGGCAACCCCTTCGTCTCGTCTTAAGCATAGCGCAGCTTCGGGTTATCGGTGAAGTAGTGGCCCCGGTGGCCCTGCTCTCTGGTATTGCACTATCTCCTGAGCGCTACGGCCGGTACGGTCGCATTGTCGAAAAACTGTGATCCCTTGGTGGTCCTTTGCTTCGTATTTCTCGGTGTTGGGTCTAACCCTCCTTCCTCGCCTCCCGGTTTTCGTCCCGTTGCTCGGTTACAGCTACACCACGATCTTTGGCTGGCACCCTACTGCTCTTTTCTCCTGGCTCTGTGCCCTTATGATGGTCTTGACTTTGTCTTGTTCCTAGGGGATTTCAGCCTTCTGCCTCTGGCCCTTCCCCTCAGTGGGCAAGGCTATGCAACGCTTCTGCTCCGGGTTCCGGTGACCACCGGGTCTCGCTCCGGGCGCCACACGTCTCCGCCGCACTGGCTTAGGTATATGGATCTCCCGCTGGTCCTTGCCTCGAGTCTCCGGCTGGGCTATATGCCCCGGTCATTTACAGCCCTTGTGTATGCTCGAGTGGGTTGGTTTTCCGCCCTTTTTGTCATTCGGTGGGGATTTCTAGATGGGCTTGAAGTTTTCTTTGTTTAGTTCATAGGTTTCTCACTGTCGCTTTGGGGATTTTCTTTGGGGTTGACGTCTGTGGAGGTTATTGGTTCGATGTTTTCAGGCCTTTGTTTTTCTCGTAGTTTTTACCAATAGTACTGGGCCTTCGCTTTCTACCTCTATTCAAAGTAGTTTAGGTTGGTCGGGCAGGGTCAGATGGTTTTAGCGAGGGGGATGGAGGATGGACTCTAGTTGGAGGTTTTTTGTCTATATAGCGATGAGCTAAGGTGACTTTGTACCTAGATAGCTGCCGGCTTAGCAAACAAATATAAACGGGAGATAAAAAAAAAAAAAAAAAGAAAAAGAAAAAAAAAAGGACTTGTAGTTAGCTCCTCATGCAGTCATCTAAGTACTTTCCTATCTACTATCTTTTTTTTCTTTTTTTTTTTTTATCTCATGTATTCTTAGTTAAGGTACAAGAACTCGCATGCAGCGCTAGCTATGGCGTAAAGAAAACCTTAATCCCAAAACAAACAACAAAGTGAAAACTCAAACAAACTTCCCCAAATCGTGTCAAGTACTCGACACATAACCAACAAACGGAAATTTCCAGCACGAAAACTCAACACTTTAACAAAAGCTAACCCGAAAAACCAATCACATAAAAACTTAAAGTAAAAACACCAACCCTACGGTTGGACAAAACGAAAACTTCTTAGCCCAAAAATCAAACGAAATAAACAACTCCCACCTTATGTGGAAGGACAGGGGGAAGCGGACCCCGAACTCGAGGGCAGGGCGCGGTATACGGCCATGGAAGGAGGGAAGTTGGTGCACGTTTCGTTAATGAACACGGCGAAACCGAGGAGGAGTTGGGCGGAGTGCCAAAGTGGGGAGTCTTCCCCAACCGAGAGCACACCTTGGAGGTGGAGGGCCCTGGGTACTGCTTTGACCTCGCAGCGGATGATGGCATGGCTGAAGGTCTCGTCCCCTTCTCCGCACACGGGGCAGAGGGGCGAGAGCTCAGGTTGGGACCAGGAGGGATGGGCGGCCAGGTAGCTCTTCTGGGCCCTCATTTGATGGATTCGGCCGGCCATAAATTTGCCAAGGCCCATGAACGGATGCGGTGTCGTAGTGAGGGGGTAGGTGTAATAGTCTGGCGGGGGGGCGTGGAGCCTCCACGAGTCAAGCATTAAGGTCCGCGCTTTCCGCTGGAGGGTGCGGTAGGAGGCCCTCATAAGGGCGTCTGGGGGGAGGTCCGGGAGGTCCGGTAAGAGAGAGGACCCCAGGAGAGGTTCCTATCTACTATCTTGAATGATACTTCTTTATATCCCTTCTTTATGATTGACATAGTATGAGAACAGGGTTGTCTGTATACAACGTAGGAATGGCCTAAGAATGTTCTCATCTACTATATGGATTGATCGTCACCTATTGCACGACGTTTCTCATGAACCTGGAATGTTACATTTGACTGCCTCTCCCTTTTCAATACCTGACGATCACCAAAGGGATATGGACAGAGAAACCCTCAGGATTACAAACCCTTTCAAGGGTAGTACCTGGGCAGGGGAGAGGACCCTATGGTGTGGGTCCTAGAAACAGAGCCCTGCAGGGGGGGCTATGAAGAAACTGGAATCCGTACGAACAATACGATCGGACATCAAAGGACAAGGACTGGAACCCTTTACTGGGACATCGAGTCAAAATACCAGAACAGGATAACATCTGGCGAATGATCTACAAACAATATACAAGACAAACGACAAAAACAGCCAGACAAGATGACAGAAACTGACCCCAAAATCGGAAATATTTTTTTCTGATATTCTACACCCTATAGCGGGAAGAGGGGGGCTCGGAGGGTCGCTCTGTGGGACCAGAGCTGTGGAGAAATGAGCTAGTAAGGGGGTCAGGAGAGCCTGAGGGAAGAAGGCACACCCCTTACAAGGTTCAATGAGAACGATATCGACAAGCGAACAAATGAGAAGCGAAGACGAAGGAAGTACGAATGAACCTATCAATAGCAAGGTTCAACGAGAACGATATCGACAAGCGAACGAGAAAGAAACGAAGACGAATGAAGTAGGAATGAACTTATTACAAGGTTCAATGAGAACGATATCGACAAGCGAACGAGAGAGAAGCAAAGACGAATGAAGTACCAATGAACCTATCAATAACAAGGTTCAATGAGAACGATATCGACAAGCGAACAAAAGAGAAGCGAAGACGAAGGAAGTACGAATGGACCTATCAATAGCAAGGTTCAATGAGAACGATATCGACAAGCGAACGAGAGAGAGGTAAAGACGAATAAAGTACGAATGAACCTATCAATAACAAGGTTCAAAGAGAAAGATATCGACAAGCGAACGAGAGAGAAGCAAAGACGAATGAAGTACGAATGAACCTATCAATAACAAGGTTCAATGAGAACGATATCGACAAGCGAACGAGAAAGAAGCGAAGATGAATGAAGTAATAATGAACTTATAACAAGGTTCAAAGAGAACGATATCGACAAGCGAACGAGAGAGAAGCGAAGACGAGGAAAAGATGATTAAAACCCCATGAGATCTATCCTCAAGAAATAAAGGAAGGATCTCGCCCCCACTTAGGAAGTCAAAATTCAGGAAAATCTTTTTCCGAATTGGTAGCCATGTGGGACCAAGGCTAAGGGGAGGGGAGCGAAAATGATACTCGCCTCAGAGGGGAAGAAATGAGCTACTGAAATACTCGTCTCGGAGGGGGGGAAGAAAGGAGCTACTCGTCTCGCAACGAAGGAAGCAACTGTAAAGTACAGTTAGCTATATACGACATGGAAAGGAATGACACACGATTGACTCGAATCAAACGATGGAAGTACCTATGAACCTTAGAAGTCGTAGGGAAGTCGGACACCTACCACGAAACAGCAACAAGAAACCTCTCTGCACAGGACAGCAGATGAACGACGGCCATGAACGATAGGAGTCAATAGTACTCAGCTATCGAAGCAACAACAAGAAACCTCTCTGCACAGGACAGCAGATGAACGACGGCCATGAACGATAGGAGTCAAGAGTGCTCAGCTATCGAAACATCAACAAGAAACTTCTCTGCAAAAGCACAACGGATGAACGATGACGAAGAACGAAAAGTGTCGGACGACAAGAGAAGAAAAGGAAGGAAAATAAGAAGCAACACGCCGTGAGATTATCCCACTGGATGGAAGTACCTATTGGACATTAGTAGCCATAGGGAATGTTGTCTCTGATCAACTGACCAATGAGGAACCGAAGGGTTTATCTGCACTAGATAGCAGATGCAAGAAAAGGTCAGAAGACAACAAGCGACCGGAAGATTACGACACGGAATGCATGATAAGCATTAGCCGATGCAAGAAAGGATCAGAAGACAACAAGCGACCGGAAGATTACGACACGGAATGCATGATAAGCATTAGCCGATGCAAGAAAGGATCAGCAGAAAACAAGCGACCAGAGGATTACGACATAGAATGCATGAGAAACATTATCCGATGCAAGAAAAGGTCAGAAGACAAGAAACAATCAAACGATTACAACACGAAAGGCATGATAAGAAACAGCCTATGCAACTAAATGATCACACGACAAAGAACGAACAAGAAATGACATCACTCGACAAGAGAAGAGAAACATACGATATGTACAGGACGAGAAGAAAATCATTACACTCCACAAGAGAAGAGAAACATACGATATGCACAGGACGAGAAGAAAATCATTACAAGGAAAATGAAGACAGTGCGAGGACGGATCCGCATAAGAGGCAGCCAGTCGGCACGACAGAGGGAGAGGACCAGCAAGCTTCGACATACTAAACAGCCTACGTTCTACCCTCATCAACGAAGCCTTTTATCTTTTCCAAAACCTACCACTACCTACTACCACCACACGAACAAAGATGAAGTATCCTACACAACAGAACGGAGAGGCAAGCAATGCCACCAAGAAGACCGAGACGGCGCGTGCCGCCATGAGCTGGACGGCCTGCTTCGATGACGGGTGCCTTGTGCACCTGAGCGATAAACAAGGGGCATATTACCCCCAACTAACAAACCGACGACAGCCCCAGCGCAAGGGCAAAAAAGTGCGCTGGGGTGAGCCAGCGAAGGAACTGAAGGCCCACCACGAGGTGGGGCAGTTCGTGGTCGAACTGCAGGAAGAGATGGTGAGGATGGTCGAGGAGATGGGCCGCCTTAAGGAGGAAAATCGTGCGATGAAAAGAAGGGTAGTCATCGCAGAAGAGAATGCCCGCCGGGCATCGATCAGCAACCGACGACGTGCATACGAGAAGCTCGAACTTGAGACTTGAGTACGACGAGCGGCAGAGGAAGTGGCCAAGTTGGCAAAGCAATCGAAGAAGATAAGGAGGTTGCCGATTTCATCGGCATTACAGTTGAGGGAAAAGAGTGGGAAGCGGAGAAGCATACCAACGGAGACGAGGGTACGAAGCCTGAGGAAGTGGTCGCCTCATGGGATTGAGGCGAAGGTGTTAAGAGAAGGAAGGTCTTAGGATCGTGGGACTGATCCTAGTGGGGGAGGGAGCTAATGTCACAAACGGTGACTAGTGAAGGAATTAGTTTCACACTATTCACGGTTATGAATAGTAGGTTTGTGTTTCCTCTCACATGACTCGCACTTGCGAGCCATAGTTACTATTGTTATATGTTTATGTTATGCGCGTGACCACGCTTGGTGGTCACTTGATATGTATTTTGCACATCACTCATAGTTATGAGTCATGGGTCTCACGCATGTGACCTCTGATGGGCACATGACATGTTAAGAGCGTGATGATTGGTTGGGTATAGTACGCGGTTGACTCACGGGAGTCAGCTGATGGATTTCATACTATGACTCGCTTAGAGTCATAGGGGCGCGTGACCCATATATATGAGTCACCAGAGTTAGGTATGTAAGGAGACGCCGATATACAAGGCGAGGCTTGGGACTTGTAGTTAGCTCCTCACGCAGTCATCTAAGTACTTTCCTATCTATTATCTTTAATGATACTTCTTTATATCCCTTCTTTATGATCGACATAGTATGAGAACAGCGTTGTCTGTATACAACGTAGGAACGGCCTAAGAATGTTCTCATCTACTATATGGATTGATCGTCACCTATTGCACGACGTTTCTCATGAACCTGGAATGTTACAGCTAGCCAGGAGAGGGGTTTAAATACAAATTCCTATAGTGATAGCTTCTGTAACGTTCCAAGTTCGCGAGAGGTGGTGCAATAGGTGACGATTAATCCATATAGTAGAGGAGAACATTCTTAGGCCATTCCTACGTTGTATACGGACAACGCTGCTCTCATACTATGTCAATCATAAAGAAGGGATATAGAGAATATCATTCAAGATAGTAGATAGGAAAGTACTTAGATGACTGCGTGAGGAGCTAACTACAGGTCCTAAGCCTCGCCTTTTATATCGGCGCCTCCTCACATACCTAACCCTGGTGACTCATACCTCTAAGTCACACACCCCTATGACTCTAAGCGAGTCATCGTGGAAAATCCATCAGCTGACTCCTATGAGTCAACTGTGCAATACATAAAACCAATCATCGCGCTCCTAACTAGTCATGTGCCCAAAGGGGTCACATGCGCGAAACTCATGACTCATAACTATGAGTCATGTGCAAAATACATATCAGGTGACCACCAAGTGTGGTCACGCGCATAACATAAACATATAATAATAATAACTATGGCTCGCAAGTGCGAGTCATGTGAGAGGAAACACAAACCTACTATTCATAACCGTGAATAGTGTGAAACCAATTCCTTCACTAGTCACCTTTTGTGACATTAGCTCCCTCCCCCACAAGGATAGGTCCCACGATCCTAAAACCTTCTTTCTCTTAATTCTTTCGCCTCAATCCCATGAGGCGACCACTTCCTCAGGCTTGGTAGCCTCTTCTCCGTTGGTGTGCTTCTCCGCTTTCCATCGCAGATAAACCCTTTGGTTTCTCCTTGGTCGGTTGATCAGAGACAACATTCCCTATGACTACTAATGTCCAATAGGTACTTCCATCCATTGGGGTGTTCCCACGGCGTGTTGCTTCTTTTCTTCCTTCCTCTTCTTTTCTTGTTTGTTGTTTCGATAGCTGAGTACTCTTGACTCCTATCATTCATGGCCGTCGTTCATCCGCTATCCTGTGCAGTGAGGTTTCTTGTTGTTGTTTCCATAGTTGAGTACTCTTGACTCCTATCGTTCATGGCCGTCGTTCATCCGCTATCCTGTGCAGAGAGGTTTCTTGTTGTTGTTTCGATAGCTGAGTACTCTTGACTACTATCGTTCATGGCCGTCGTTCATCCATTATCCTGTGCAGAGAGGTTTCTTGTTGTTGTTTCGTGGTAGGTGACCGACTTCCCTATGACTTCTGAGGTTCATAGGTACTTCCATCGTTTGATTCGAGTCAATCGTGTGTGGTTCCTTTCCATCTCGTATGTAGCTAACTGTACTTTACAGTTGCTTCCTTTGTTGCGAGACAAGTAGCTCATTTCTTCCCCCCCTCCGAGGCCAGTATTTCAGTAGCTTATTTCTTCCCCCCCTCCGAGGCGAGTATTTCAGTAGCTCATTTCTTCCCCCCCTCCGAGGCGAGTATTGTTTTCGCTCCCCTCCCCCTAGCCTTGGTCCCACAAGGCTATCATTTCAGAAAAAAAAATTTTCCTGAATTTTAACTTCTCAAGTAGGGGTGAGATCTTTCCGTTTTAACTTGGAAGTAGATCTCTGGGAGTAAAATCGTTCTTTGTTCGTCTTGGCTTCATTCTCATTCGCTTGTCGGTATCGTTTTCGTTGAACCTTGCTGTTGGTAGGTTCATTCGTACTTCATTCGTCTTCGCTTCTCTCTCGTTCGCTTGTCGATATCGTTCTCATTGAACCTTGTTGTTGATAGGTTCATTCGTACTTCATTCGTCTTCGCTTCTCTCTCGTTCGCTTGTCGATATTGTTCTCATTGAACCTTGCTGTTGATAGGTTCATTCGTACTTCATTCGTCTTTGCTTCTCTCTCGTTCGCTTGTCGATATTGTTCTCATTGAACCTTGTTGTTGATAGGTTTATTCGTACTTCATTCGTCTTCGCTTCTCTCTCGTTCGCTTGTCGATATTGTTCTCATTGAACCTTGCTGTTGATAGGTTCATTCGTACTTCATTCGTCTTAGCTTCTCTCTCGTTCGCTTGTCGATATCGTTCTCATTGAACCTTGCTGTTGATAGGTTCATTCGTACTTCATTCGTCTTAGCTTCTCTCTCGTTCGCTTGTCGATATCGTTCTCATTGAACCTTGTTGTTGATAGGTTCATTCGTACTTCATTCGTCTTCGCTTCTCTCTCGTTCGCTTGTCGATATTGTTCTCATTGAACCTTGCTGTTAATAGGTTCATTCGTACTTCATTCGTCTTTGCTTCTCTCTCGTTCACTTTGTCGATATCGTTCTCATTGAACCTTGTAAGGGGTGTGCCTTCTTTCCTCAGGCCCTCTGACCCCCTTACTAGCTCATTTCTCCCCAGCTCTGGTCCCACAGAGCGACCCTCCGAGCCCCCCTCTTCCCCCCACAGGGTGTAGTATATCAAAAAAAAAAATTTGATTTTGGGGTCGGTTTCTGTCTTCTTGTCTGGCTATTGTTGTCGTTCGTTTTGTATATCGTTCGTAGATCTTTCGCCAGATGTTATGCTTTTCTTGAATTTTGACTCAATTGTCCCAGTAAAGGGTTCCAGTCCTTGTCCTCTGATGTCCGATCGTGTTGTTGGTCCGGTTTCCAGTTTCTTCATAGCCCCCCCTTACAGGGTTCTTTTCCTAGGACCCACGCCTTAGGGTCCTCTCCCCCGCCCAGGTACTCCCCTTGAAAGGGTTTGTAATCCTGAGGGTTTCTCTGTCCATGTCCCTTTGGTGATCGTCAGGTATTGAAAAGGGAGACGCAGTCAAATGTAACGTTCCAAGTTCGCGAGAGGTGGTGCAATAGGTGACGATCAATCCATATAGTAGAGGAGAACATTCTTAGGCCATTCCTACGTTGTATACAGACAACGCTGCTCTCATACTATGTCAATCATAAAGAAGGGATATAGAGAATATCATTCAAGATAGTAGATAGGAAAGTACTTAGATGACTGCGTGAGGAGCTAACTACAGGTCCTAAGCCTCGCCTTTTATATCGGCGCCTCCTCACATACCTAACCCTGGTGACTCATACCTCTAAGTCACACACCCCTATGACTCTAAGCGAGTCATCGTGTAAAATCCATCAGCTGACTCCTATGAGTCAACTGTGCAATACATAAAACCAATCATCGCGCTCCTAACTAGTCATGTGCCCAAAGGGGTCACATGCGCGAAACTCATGACTCATAACTATGAGTCATGTGCAAAATACATATCAGGTGACCACCAAGTGTGGTCACGCGCATAACATAAACATATAATAATAATAACTATGTCTCGCAAGTGCGAGTCATGTGAGAGGAAACACAAACCTACTATTCATAACCGTGAATAGTGTGAAACCAATTCCTTCACTAGTCACCTTTTGTGACAGCTTCCTGCATTCACGATTATTACAAGGTGAGTGCACCTTCACCAGAATCCTGTAATCCTGCCTGAAACCTAAGACTCATAATACAGCCTCAGTGACAACACAATATGTGACCATATTCCTGTACCTTATATTCCAAATATAAAGCAAAGTAATGTAAACTAAATGTAGTATACATCAGCAAAAAAAATCTGTCTTTTGTGCTCCATAGTGAGCCATGTCGTTGAGTTTTTCGTTTTGGCTAATCGCGAGTGACCCCGGTTAATCATAATACTTCCGATTGTGTCCCCTAATGATCAGATACAAATCTTCATTTTAGCAAAATATGAGCTATTTTTATCAATATCTCATTGACATTTTACATTACAACGTTGTATATTATGAACTCAAATTTCTCAACTTTGGTATATAAAAGGTCTGTGAGTTCACAAAAGAAATTGCTCATATTTTGCAAAAAACAGTATTAATAACATCTTCTTTAGTCAAACTAATGGGATTTTTAATATCGGGATCATAGAACTCATGATGTGCAAAAATGTAGAACTCAATGACATAAGGCACAGGGGGCAGGCTGTTTTTTTGCTAAAGTCGCTGACCGGTCACAGGGCAGTGTCGAAGCTGTAATCAAAGCAATTAAATCAAATAATGATTAAGTGCAAAACTAACAAAAGAAATCCAATCGCTTCACTCCTGTATACTATTCTGGAATATGTATATATGTTACATTCCCTCATTCTGAAATTTCACAATCTCTCCCATCCTTCCTCATTATCCTCGCTATCACCAATGTGCCAAAGTAGGCCATCATCATTGTTGATAGAGAAGTAATCAACTTCAGAGCTGCTGGAGTCAAATTTGTCACGGTTATAGGGTTTCCAGAAATGGTTAAGAGCTGCACTGGTTTTGCAGGGTGTTGTAGATACCTCCATAGGTTCCCAAGCTGCTTTAACATAGTGGGAGGTGATCTTAGGAGTGGGATCATTTAGGTGGTTGGTGTTCCAGTAATGCTGGATAAGCTCAAGAGAGTGTTCGAGGTTCTCAGTAGGTTTCCAGGAGTTGTCTGCTTGCTCATATTCTTTCCAATAGATAAGGAATTCATGGTAGTTATTCTGGAGGTGGAAATCTAGAATGTCCTCCACTTTCCATTCTTCTGCATTATTGATAAGTATTGGTGCTGGTTTATCCACCCTTCTGGAGGCGAATCTGTTAGGGACATTTTTGCACTATTCTTTAGGGAGGATACATGGAAGTAAGATTTCTGCATATCCATAAGGCGAGGTACTAGCGTTAGCTTGTAGTTATCGGTGTCAGGGTCATAGTCTGACACAGTTAAAGGACCGGACCAGCATGGTTCCAGTGTCTTGAATCATCCTGGAGAGGAGGTGTATGGGCGTCCTCTGGCGAGTACTCAGTTGCTGTTCTTGAAGGGCTCTTTAAGAGACTTGCCTCATTTGTCTGCTTGTACAGTCTAGCGGAATTTAGCATGTGTTTTGGCCATGTCTACTTCTATTCTTGTTGACTGATGCTTGTTTAGTATCTTGTCAACTGTTGGTATCTTGCTGGTATATGGGCGTCCTCTGGCGAGTACTCTGTTGCTGTTGTTGAAGGGCTCTTTAAGAGACTTGCGGCATTTGTCTGCTTGGACAGTCTAGCGGAATTTAGCATGTTTTTTGGCCATGTCTACTTCAATTCTTGTTGACTGATGCTTGTTTAGTATCTTGTCAACTGTTGGTATCTTGCTGGTAGATCTCTGGAGTATATTATATATCCTCCAGGGTCGTCCATTGAGGGCTGGGTAGGGCGAAATGCCTAAGCATCCGTGGGAAGCTCTATACATTGCTGCTGGAATAGCTGAGAGGGTACCGGACCAGTTGTTTTGTCTTTTGTTGACAAAGTTCCTCATCATGTGTTAGAGGGTACAAATCCTACGCTCAACCTAGCTGTTTGTTTGATGGTGGTATGAGGTGGCCATCCAGATTTGGATGCCTAGTAACTTCATCATCTTAGACTAAAACTTAGACTTAAAGCAGAAGTCCTGGTCCAGAATGATACTAAGAGGAAGTTCATGAACATCTAAGATGGTCCTTTGGAGTTTCTTAAAGGTCTTCTCAGATGTAGCTGTGTCATTGAGAGAGACTAGGTGGGTGTAGGATGTAAAGCAGTCTATGATAACCATAACTGTAGTGTAATCATTTGACTTGTTAAAAGGGCCAACGAAGTCTATAGCACGGGATTGGTAAGCTTCGTCAGGATCAGAGAGGGTAAGGGATCTACCTGCTGGGAGTTTGGTAGGCTGATTGTTGATCTGGTACTTGTCACAAGACCGGCAATGGAGGGTAAAGTCCTGTCGCATTTGAGGATACCAGAAGATACAGGCGGTATAGTTGTTGCTTTTATAAGCTGAGAAATGTCCGAGGCCTTCATAAACAGTCTTAAGAATGAAATCCCGAAAGGAGACTCCATTCTCAAGAGGTCCTACCGGTATGTAAAGGTTGTGGTGTCCGTTCTTATTCTGGGCTATTAAGAGGCCATTGATGATAGAGTAGTGTAGTTTATTGCTAGTCTGTTTAACTCTGGCATAGAGGGGGTTGAGTTCCAAGGCTTGGAGTAGCTGTGGCTGGAATTCACTCATGAGTGTGGAGTGCAGTATTCCTAAATATGTCTGATCCTTCTCAGATTCAGTGTGGCTCCAGTGTGGTTCACTATAGAGGGGTTCAAAGGCCGGTGAGGTACTAGATACTGTATCAAGGATACTTTCTTGCATACAGATAGGTGGGGAATGTTTGGAGAGGTATGGTATGTCAGATAGTGAGGCTGGTGAGGTTTCGTTACTCAAGGTAGTTCCGAAATCCCCTTTCGCCTTCCGCTTGGCTCATTTGCTTTGCTTGCGCTGCTTAGGATTCTTTGGATAGTATTTCGCTTCTTCTTTGTCTTCATTATATACTTGATAGTCGTTATTAGTTCATAATCACCAAATCATTCCTGTGTGTTGTCTTTCTTTCTTGTTGGAAATAGGAAGGGTGACTGTGTCTCTCCAGGAATTCCCTACTGAGATTCTGCTATCATTGCTGGTAATGCTAGGGCTGCTCACGGGTGGGGTCTTGCGTTTCAGTGAGAGTGTGGTAGCATTGGTTTGATTTTCGTTCATTAGGTAGTCAGGGCTTGAACGATAGATAGAGTTTCGACTAGTGATAGAGGGAGAAGTGGGCGAGGGTTCCTGGCTAGTCATGGTATTGTCTGAATCAGTGCTATATTCATTAAAAGAAGTGTAGTATATTTGTAAATTGAGGGTATTGTTAGGTCTGGTTTGGTTTTCTTCTGTGGTGGGGTCCTTGAGCATTATATCCACTGTGTCGCTCTTATTGTAATAGATTCTTGATAGGTAGTCAACTAAGAAGTTCTTTGCTCTAGGCTGGTGTTCAATCTCAAAGTCGTATCGGCTAATATGGGTAAGCCATCTTTGCTAGCCGGCATTAAGATTCTTCTGCTTTATTAGTTTCATTAAGTTTTCTTGGTCGGTTACTACAGTAAAGCATCTGTGTAGCGATTGATGGGTACACGATTCCATAGCCTCAATAATTGCGAGTAGTACTGGTTGGTGGGTTTGGTAGTTGCTTTGTGCAGGTGTTAGCTTCCTGTAGTGAAACGCAGCAGGTCTTACTCTATCTCATGTTGGTTCTTGTCTAATATATGTACCAGTTCCAGTAGGCGAAGCATTGGTAAATAACCAGATCATATTGGAGTTGTTATAGTCGATTGGTCTTAGTAGTTCATATTCTTCAGCAGCACGGTTGACTGCTCGAAAGGCTACTTCCTGCAAGTTCGTGTATAGACATTCAGCCTTTCCAGTAAGTTTCGTGAATGGGGCTGTAACTGTTGCTGCATGTGGCATAAACTCTGAGATAATTAACTATTGTATTTAATTGTTGTAGTTCTTTCTGGCTATTAGGTCTCGTCCAGTACATAATTTTTCTAATTTTTTCTGGGGCTGGGTGGATGCCTTGGTTATCTATCAGAGGTCCTAGAATATGGAGCTTATTTGTAAAGAATGTGCACTTTCTTGAGTTCACATTGAATTTGGTATCCTGCAGCTTGTTGCATGTGTTCTTTACATGCTCAATTTGTTTTTCAAAGGTGTTGCTGAAGATAAAAATATGATCAATGTAAACCCATATGAATGTATCTAATTTATCATGGAATAGGTTCTCTATAACTCTAACTGTCACAAACGGTGACTAGCAGGATAGGTTTTCACATGACACATACTTATGAGTCATGGGGTGTAGTATTTCACATGACTACGCGAAAGCGTGTCATTCGTTTGTTATAATTAATTTATAGTTTTGACATGACTCACGATTGTGGTCATATGTTTATGACTTTCGCACATGACTCATAGTTATGGGTCAAGGGTTTCAGGCATGTGATGCAAGTTGGGCACATGATATGTTATTATGTTTTGATTGGTTGATGGAGTATGGTGCAGTGACTCATAGGAGTTAGCTGATGGATTTCACACTATGACTCACTATGAGTCATAGGGGCGCATAATGCGAAGGATGAGTCATGAGTGCGGGAAGAATGGGTATAAATAGAGGACCCTTATGGCCTCTTTGTTGTGATGCTTGACTGGTGGAGGCTCCACGCCCCCCCGCCGGACTACTACACCTACCCCCTCACTACGACACCGCATCCTTTCATGGGCCTTGGCAAATTTATGGCCGGCCGAATCCATCAAATGAGGGCCCAGAAGAGCTACCTGGCTGCCCATCCCTCCTGGTCCCAACCTGAGCTCTCGCCCCTCTGCCCCGTGTGCGGAGAGGAGGACGAGACCTTCAGCCATGCCATCATCCGCTGCGAGGTCAAAGCAATACCCAGGGCCCTCCACCTCCAAGGTGTGCTCTCGGTTGGGGAAGACTCCCCACTTTGGCACTCTGCCCAACTCCTCCTCGGTTTCGCCCGGTTCATTAATGAAACGTGCACCAACTTTCCTCCTTCCATGGCTTTATACCGCGCCCTGCCCTTAGGTTCGGGGTCGGCTTCCCCCTGTTCTTCCACATAAGGTGGGAGTTGTTTATCTCGTTTGGTTTTGCTTTGGCTTAATTTGTTTTTGTTTTGTCCAACCGTAGGGTTGGTATTTTTTATTTTTAAAGTTTTTATGTGATTGATTTTTCGCGTTAGCTTTTGTTAAAGTGTTGAGTTTTCGCGCTGGAAATTTCCGTTTGTTGGTTATGTGTCGAGTACTTGACACGATTTGGGGAAGTTTGTTTGAGTTTTTACTTTGTTGTTTGTTTTGAGATTAAGGTTTTCTTTACGCCATAGCTAGCGCTGCATGCGAGTTCTTGTACCTTAACTAAGAATACATGAGATAAAAAAAAAAAAAAAAAGAAAAAAGAAAAAAAAAAAAAAAAAAAAAAAATGGCCTCTTTGTTGTTGTCACGAACCATCTCCTCTACACCTCCGGCGATTGAAATCTCAACACCATGGGAAATCATCGTCACTTTCCACCTCCCGCACACTGAGTGAGCTGCACCCCCCCTATGATAGATTCGGACTTGGGCGCCCGTTTCTTAGGTCCTGGCCCATTCCTCCTTTCGCTCTTGTTTTGCGTCTTCGCTTAACACTTGCACAGTCGGCAACACCCTCGCGTCCATGTTACAGACGGCTGGGATCACGGTTCGCAGTAAGAGAAAGCTTTTCACCAGGCTACGGTCGATTTCTCTGCTCTCTTTCGATTACGTTTCGCTCGAGGCTGCCTAGTCAGACACGCACACGTTTCCGATAGTTCCTACGATACTTGGGTCTACCCTTCCTCTTCTTTTTTCGGTCTCGTCCCGTTGCTCGGTTACAGCTACACTTCCCCTCTTTTTGGCTGGTACCCTACTACTGCTTGGCTTTCGCCCCCCGCGGCTGTCCACGGTCGCATCCTCGGTTACGCTCGGTCGTGGTATTGCACTGCCTCCTCGATCGATGTCAATGCCTTGGCCCGGAGTAATGTCGGCCGCCGACTTTATATTTAGTTATTAGGCTGCCCCTACGGAGATGTTGTTTTATTCTTTTGTGGGTTTCTGAGTAGTGGAGTTTCCTTTATTTCCCGCGTGGGCGGGCTTTCTTTTGTAGTCCTTTCGTATGTTCAGGGGAGCTTCTGAAGGGTTTTCTGCGTCTTCCTGCTTGCTCGCTGAGAGTATTTGGTTTTACTTTTTTGAGGGCGAGATCTGCGGTTGGGCCCATACCACAGGGTCTTGGGGGCGTAGCTTTGATCCCATGAGGGAGAGACGCGTGGGTTTACCTTGGCCATAGCTAGCGCTGCATGTCTGGTTTTTTCCCGGTAGTTGTACGAATAAAATGCAAAATTGAGATAAAAAAAAAAAAAAAGAAAAAAAAAAAAAAAAAAAAAAAAATGGCCTCTTTGTTGTCACGAACCATCTCCTCTACACCTCCGGCGATTGAAATCTCAACAACATGAGAAATCATCGTCACTTTTCACCTCCTGCACTCGGAGTGAGCTGCACCCCCCCTATGATAGATTCGGACATGGGCACCCCTCTCTTAGGTCCTGGCCCATCCTTCTCTTCGCTCTGGTTTTGCGTTTTCGCTTAACATTTGCACAGTCGGCAACACCCTCGCGTCCATGTTACAGACGGCTGGGATCACGGTTCGCAGTAAGTGAAAACTTTTCACCAGGCTACGGTCGATTTCTCTGCTCTCTTCGATTACGTTTCGCTCAAGGCTGCCTAGTCAGACACGCACACGTTTCAGATACTTCCTACGATACCTGGGTCTACCCTTCCTCCTTCCCTCTTGGTTTTGTCCCGTTGCTCGGTTACAGCTACACTTCCCCTCTTTTGGCTGGTACCCTACTACCACTCGGCCTTGCGCCCCCGCGGCTGTCCACGGTCGCATCCTCGGTTACGCTCTGTCGTGGTATTGCACCGCCTCCTCGATCGATGTCAACGCCTTGGGCCCGGAGTAATGTCGGCCGCCGACTTCTTTAAGTTATTAGGCTGCCCCTACGGAGATGTTGTTCTATTCCTTTGTAGGTTTCTGAGTAGTGGAGTTTCCCTCATTCCCCGCGTGTGTGGGCTTCCTTTTGTAGTCCTTTCGTATGTTCAGGGGAGCTTCTGAAGGGTTTTCTGCGTCTTCCTGCATGCTCGCTGAGAGTATTTTATTTTACTTTTTTGGGGGCGAGATGTGCGGTTGGGCTCGTACCATAGGGTTTTGGGGGCGTGGCTTTGATCCCATGAGGGAGAGGTGTATAGGTTTTTCTTGGCCATAGCTAGCGCTGCATGTCTGGTATTTCCTGGTAGTTGTACGAATAGAATGCAAAACTGAGATAAAAAAAAAAAAGAAAAAAAAAGAAAATGGCCCCTTTGTTGTAAGGCCTCCTATCGCGTCCTACAGCGGAAAGCCTGGGCCATGCTGCTCGAGTCGTGGAAACTCCACGCCGCCCCGCCGGAATACTACAGTTTTTCCCTCAGTACAAAACTGCATCCTTTTATGGGCCTTGGCAAGTTTATGGCCGGTCGGATTCACCAAATGCGCGCCCAGAAGAGCTACCTGGCCGCCCACCCCTCCTGGTCCCAACCTGAAATCTCCCCCCTCTGCACCTTGTGCGACAAGGAAGATGAGACTTTCAGCCACTCCATCCTTCGTTGCGAAGCCAAAGCGGTGCCCAGGGCCCTCCACCTCCAAGGTGTGCTCTCGGTCGGGAAGGACTCCCCACTTTGGTCCTCCGCCCAACTCTTGCTCGGGCTTGCCTCTTTCATCAACGAGACGGCCACCAATTTCCCCCCGTCGATGGCCTCCTATGGCGCCATCCTGTCAAGTTCAGTGGTTTCTCTTTCTTCCCCTATAGGCGGGAGTTTTACTTGAGTTGTTTATTTTGGTTGTCCTTACATTGTTCGACCATGGGGTTGATGTTTTTTCCTGTTAAGTGTTGTGTTTGATTTTTCGATTTAGCTGGTTAGGCTATGATTTTTCTTGTTGGAAATCTTCTGTATGGTGGTTACGTGTCGAGTACTTGACACAATTTGGGGCAGAATGTTTGAGTTTTTTACTTTGTTGTTTGTTTTGGGATTAAGATTTTCTTTACGCCATAGCTCGCGCTGCATGCGAGTTCTTGTACCTTAACAACAAATACATGAGATAAAAAAAAAGAAAAAAGATAAAAAAATGGCCTCTTTGTTGTCACGAACTATCTCCTCTATACCTCCGGCAATTGAAATCTCAACACCATGAGAAATCATCGTCCCTTTTCGGTTCCCGCACTCTTCGTGAGCTGCACCCCCCCCCTATGATAGATTGGGACTTTGGCGCCCGTTTCTTAGGTCCTGGCCCATTCTTCCCTTCGCTCTTGTCTTGCGTTCTCGCTTAACATTTGCATGGTCGGCAACACCCTCGTGTCCATGTTACACACGGCTGGGATGACAGTTCGCAGTAAGAGAAAGCTTTTCACCAGGCTACGGTCGATTTCTCTTCTCTCTTTGGATTACGTTTCGCTCGAGGCTGCCTAGGTCAGACATGCACACCTTTCCGATAGTTCCTACCATACTTGGGTCCACCCTTCTTTTTCTCTTGTTGGTTTCTTCCCGTTGCTTGGTTACAGCTACACTTCCCCTCTTTTTGGCTGGTACCCTACTACCATTTAGCCTTGTGCCCCCTGCGGCTATCCACGGTCGCATCCTCGGTTACGCTCTGTCGTGGTATTGCACCGCCTCCTCAATGGATGTCAACGCGTTGGGCCCGGAGTAATGTCGGTCGCCGACTTCTTTTAGTTATTAAGGCTGCCCCTACGCAGATGTTGTTCTATTCTTTTGTAGGTTTCTGGGTAGTGGAGGTTCCCTCATTTCCCGCGTGTGCGGGCTTCCATTTGTAGTCCTTTTGTATGTTCAGGGGAGCTTTTGAAGGCTTTTCTGCGTCTTCCTGCTTGCTTATTGAGAGTATTTTATTTGACTTTTTTGAGGGCGAGATGTGCGGTTGGGCCCGTACTATAGGGTCTTGGAGGCGTGGCTTTGATCCCATGAGGAAGAGATGCCTAGGGTTTTCTTGGTCATAGCTAGCGCTGCATGTCTGGTTTTTCCTGGTAGTTGTACGAATAAAATGCAAAACTGAGATAAAAAAAAAAAAAAAAAAAAGAAATATATGGCCTCTTTGTTACACGAACCATGTCCTCTACACCTCCTGAGATTGAAATCTCAACACCATGAGAAATCAACGTCACTTTTCACTTCCTGCACTCTGAGTAAGCAGCACCCCCCCTCTATGATAGATTTGGACTTGGGAACCCGTTTCTTAGGTCCTGGCCCATTCTTCTCTTTGCTCTTGTTTTGCGTTCTCGCTTAACATTTGCACGGTCGGCAACACCCTCGCGTCCATGTTACAGACGGCTGGGATCACAGTTCGCAGTAAGATAAAACTTTTCACCAGGCTACGGTCGATTTCTCTACTCTCTTTTGATTACGTTTGGCTCGAGCCTGCCTAGTCAGACACGGACACGTTTCCGATAGTTCCTACGATACTTTGGTCTACCCTTCATCCACTCCTCTTGGTTTTGTCCGGTTGGTCGGTTACAGCTACACTTCCCCTCTTTTTGGCTGGTACCCTACTACTGCTCGTCTTTGTGCCCCCCGCGGCTGTCCACGGTCGCATCCTCGGTTATGCTCTGTCGTGGTATTGCACTGCCTTCTTGATCGATGTCAATGCCCTGGTCCAGGAGTAATGTCGGCCGCCGACTTTACACTAAGTTACCTAGGCGGCCCCTATGGAGCTGTTGTTCTATTCTTTTGTAGGTTTTTGAGTAGTGGAGTTTCCCTCATGTCCGGCGTGTGCCGGCTTTCTTTGTAGTCCTTTAGTATGTTCAGGGGAGCTTCTGAAGGGTTTTCTCCGTCTTCCTGCTTGCTCATTGAGAGTATTTTATTTTACTTTTTTGAGGGCGAGATGTGCGTTTGGGCCCATAACACAGGGTCTTGGGGGCGTGGCTTTGATCCCATGAGAGAGAGATGCCTAGGTTTTTCTTGGCCATAGCTAGAGCTGCATGTCTGGTTTTTCCTGGTAGTTGTACGAATAAAATGCAAAACTGAGAAAAAAACAAAGAAAGAAAAAAATAAGAAAGTTGGCCTCTTTGTTGTCACGCTCCGCGCCCCCTATTTTCCTGTTTTAAAGTTTTCAACACCAGAGTTCCTAGTGCACGATCCCTACCTACACCTTTTTTCAGTATCATTCGGGCCCTCCGCCCCCTCTTACTGCCATGGATCCTCTCGGTCCCCCCATCTTGCTCTTCCAACCCCTTTCCGGGCCCCCGTCTGCTACCCCCTCAACTGCTGAGATATCGCCTGAGGCCCGCTTCCTGACCTCGCTTTTCTCTCGCACTCATTCCCTCATCAGCTTCACCCCTGAGCAGCTTCCCTCATTGTCCCCCCAGGAGTGCGATAATTTTTTGATTGCTGAAAGCTCCCTCATCCCCCTGGTATGTGCCTCCCTCCACGCGGTTAATTCACTTGGCTCCCAGTTGGAGGAGCTCCGTACCACAGTCCATGACCTGCCCTCTCTGGTCGCCAATTCCTCTCCAAATGAACAACTCCGGGACATCCGAAACGCCATTCGTGACCTCTCACATAGGATGGCCACCCCCCCTGCTACAGGAGCACCCCAAAAGGGCAGCCACCCCCCACACCCCCTCCTGCTCCCCCCTCCCACCCTGGTCCCTCTGGCCAGTCCTATGTCTCCCCACCCACAGGCTCTGCCCACCCCCCTGCCCGTGCCCCACCAGAGGCAAAATCATACGCCCAGGTCATCCACGGTGGTACCTCAGAGTTCGACGCCGCCGTTAGGTCTAATAAGGCAAAAGCCAGAGCGAAGGGCAAGAACTCTCCCCCTGGCACCTCTGCCAACAAAGTCGCGGCCGCTGTGGATAACGCCTCCTTGAAGGGTCCTGCCCCCCTCCCCAGTGCTGCCAGAAGGTTTTTCGCTCCCCCTTCGACCCACTGCCCCCATCCCCATGAGTCCTCTATTCGCGTTCGTTTCCCTGATATCACTGCCTCCATCCTCCAGGAAGCCGGCTCTGAACTGCCTAAGTCATTCAGGGTCTCGGTAAGGCCTAAGGGGGCCGTCTCTCTCAATGTTGCCGACCCCTTGGTCCCCGCCTCTAGTTACGCCCCCTTCTTCGACGCCGTTGCGGCCAGACTCAATCAGTCCTTTTCCGTGAACATCAACCCATGGGAAGACTTCCGTTGTGCCCCTACCAACGTCCAGTTCACCATCCATGGTATACCCATGGACGCGCACCCTGACACGGATGAGGAACTCCACCCCCTCCTTCTCGCCGGCGTTGATAATGCCAAAACCCTTGTCATTCCCAGTTCCCGTTTTCTGAACGCTGACCGTGCTTCCAGAACTAATGGGAAGAAGGCCTTTTCTGTTGTCGTCCACGTCCAAGCGGACCTGGCGTGGCACATGTCCGACCCTCCCCGCATTCTCCTATTTGGCGACAACCGTGAAGTCAAAAGAGCCTACTGTACCAACGCCCAAAGCCAGTGTTACAACTGCTGGAAGTTCGGCCACCTAAAACCCCTCTGTAAGGAGTCTACTGTTTGTCAGCTGTGTGGTGGTCCCCACTGGAAGGCGGACCACCGCTACTCCAACCCCACGTGTCCCAAAGAAGGGAATGTCCAGCCTATTCTTGGATGCTCTGTTGCGTCCCCGGCCAGATGCCCCTACTGCCATGGTCCTCACTCAGCCAGGGAGAGAGACTGTCCTCAGCGCCCCCCCGCCAACACCTCCCCCATGCCCCCGCCAGTTGACTCCGACGCCATGGATACGTCAGGGTCCTCTTTGCCCCCCCCCTAGCTCCGGTCCCAAGTACCCATGAGCCACCCCCCCCCCGTCTGGCGCCGACCCCTTGGTTACCCCAAGGCCCTACCCTTTCGTACCGCCCCCCCATTCCTCTTCCATGACTGGCCGCCCACTTCCCGATGTGGAACCTAGCCCTTCTCCCGCCCCTAGAGACACTTCGGCCTCGAGCCGGTAAATGTCTCACAACTCTGATGACTACCTGAGGGGGCCGGCCCCCCTCCGTTCTTTACATCTTGTTCAACACAACTGCCTAGGGAGCTGGAATGTGTTTCTTTCTTTGTTTAATTCTTTTGGCGAAGCTTTTAATTACCCATCTGTTGTGGCCCTTCAAGACCCTCCTTTTTGGAAGGGTCGTCTTCTCAGCTTTCAAGGCTTTGAGAGATTTTTTCCTGCTTCTTCCTCCCCCAAACCCAAGGTTGCTTTTTATGTTTCGTTGGCTTTTCGGCAATAGGTCTCTGTTCTCCCCGTTTCCACGGGTAGGTCCGACGTGTTTTCACTTGATATATTTGCCAAAGACTTGTTTGGTATGGGTTTTCCTTTGTTTCGTATTTTGAATTTGTATAACCCTCCGGCCAAGAACAGGGGGGTGGTTGCCATCCCGCCCCTCTTGGCCTTTGCTATTCTTTCAACCCCCCTCCTAGTGGTCCGGGACTTTAATTTGCATCACCCCCTTGCGGATCTCTCCCGACGCCACAACTCTGAGAAGTTGGCCCGATCGTTTCCATTTTTTCAGAGAGCTTCGGAATTAGGGTTCTCCCTGTTGAACACCCTGGGTGTTTTTACAAGGTTTCCTTTTGGAGGTACCTCCAGGGCTTCTGTTATTGATTTTGCTTTTGCTTCTCCTTTACTTCGCTCCTTTGTTCAGGGCTGGAATATATCATTGCCTTCTACGGGCTCAGACCATGTTCCTATTTCCATTCTTTTACAGCACCCAAGGCTGCACCCCTCCACCCTGGCTCCCAACTGGGCTTTGACAGACTGGGACGCCTTCTCCCCCCACCTGACCGACCTCGCGTTTCCCCCTCTCATTATTAACCCCCCTCGAGTCGCTTTCGAGTCCTGGTTTGATTTATCGCTTCGCTCGGTCACCTCTCTACTAATCACCCACACTCCGTTTTCTCGTCCATCAAGCAGGTCCAAGCCCTTGTGGTCACCTCCGTTGTCCCTATTGCGACGGGAATATCATTCTGCTTCTCGCAAGGCGAGGGCTTCCCTCTTCCCGCAAGACAGACTGGCCGCCAGACTCTCAAAAAACGGGTACTTCAAGGCTATTAAGAGTGCTAAGAACTCACATTGGAGGTCCCTGCTCGCTGACGCCACCCCCCTCTCCATCTGGACGGTCAAGAAGTTTTCTCTGGGGCTACCGGTCTCTCGCTTCCCTTCCTTCCCAGATGCCCTCCCCCGATGGACATCAACTCCTCCCTCCTGACCCACTTCTTCCCGGAAAAATCTACCCCTGCGCTACCCACCAGGCTTATCAGCTGTGACGACGCCCCTCCCCTAACCTCGGAGGAGAGATCTTCGGCTCTGTCAAAATGTTCCCCGTCCTCCGCTCCTGGCCCTGACACGATCCCCTACGCTGTGTGGAAGGCCCTCCATAAAGGCCATCCCCACATCCTCACCCCCCTCCTGGCCCCGCTATTGGCGTATGGCCACCATCCTGCTTCCCTTAAGCGTGCCCATGGAGTCCTTCTGTATAAGCCCGGCAAGGCCTCCTACGACTCCCCAGCTTCCTTCCGCATTCTTGTTCTTTTAGAAACTGTTTCCAAGATCCTGGAGAGGATAGCTGCCTCTCGCCTCTCTGCCGCGGCCCGGTTTCAGGGCCTCTTTTCCCCCAACCAGTGTGGCTCTTTCCCTACCCTCTCCTCCTTCGACGCCTGTGCCGCGATGGTTTATTCTGTCCTCACCCTTCAAAGGTCTCGTAGGAAGGTTTCTTCCCTCTTCTTGGACATCAGAGGTGGTTTGGACAACGTTGATGACTCCATTCTCTGCTCCCTCCTTCGTAGGAAGGGGGTGAACCGTTATTTAATTTCCTGGGTTTTTTCCTATTTAACTGACAGAAGGTGTTGTTTGTTGTTTCAAGGGTCTCCTAAGGTTTTTTCTTCTGTTACTGTTAGAACCCCGCAAGGGTCCCCTATTTCTCCCATGTTGTTTGTGATTTATGTTTCTTGTTTACATGTTTTAGTTCTGAAGGGGATTATTTTGTCTTATGTTGATGATTTTTCTATAACTGTTGCTTTCCCTTCTTATCACACCAACGTTAGGATACTGCAGAGGACCTTCGGGGTTATGAAGGCTAAGGCCATGGCGGTCAAAGTTGGTTTTTCCATTCCCAAAACGGAGCTAATCCACTGGCGCACCCACAAGCAGAGGGATCTGCCGGATGATCCCTCTCCCCCACCAATTGCCCTGGATGGCCAAGTTTTCTTTCCTGCAGGCCAGCTCCGTTGGTTGGGATACTGGTTTCTCCCAAATATTTCTTCTACAGCTCATTTCTCCAGACGGCTTGCCCTCTCCCAGTCTGCCGTCCCGGCGGTCAGGAGTCTTTCGGGGTTCGGTGCCGGGGTCGCCCCCCACCTCTGCCATAAACACGCGTACTCGCTCATCTTCCCCATTCTTTCGTATGGGGCTGACCTCTTTGTCCCTACCACGGGGCTTCTCCACATGATGAATGTTCATTGGCATCACGTCCAGAGATGGGTCACGATCTGCTTCAAGTCCACTCCGACCTCCATTTTACCGGCCGAAGCCGCCCTCCCCCCCTTATCTCTCTTGTTTGCTCACACATCCCGTATGGCGGCCTTACGCCTCTGCTGTTCCCCCAGCATTATTGACCCGGCCGCGGCACGCCTCCCTCACTCCTTTCCCTCCGCCCTCCCTGATCGGGAGAAGAAGGACCTAAGATCGCTCTGTGTTGGCCTTGACCCCAACGTCAGGCCTCTCCTCTGGTCGACCCCGGAGCCGAAGCCCCCCATCAGAACTCACCTGCCGGTCGATGCCCTCTCACACCTTGTCCTCCCTCTCTTGGGAGACTCCCCGACGCTTCCTCTTTTGGGGGCCTCTCATTTACCGGATCTCCTGGACCTCCCCTCAGATGCCGTCATGATGGCCTCCTATCGCGTCCTACAGCGGAAAGCTCGGTCCATGATGCTCGACTCATGGAAGATCCTTGCCCCGCCACCGGCTTACTATACTTTTTCCCTCCGTATGAAACCACATCCTTTCATGGGCCTCGGCAAGTTTATGGCAGGCCGGATACACCAAATGAGGGCCCAGAAAAGCTACCTGGCCGGCCAGCCCTCCTGGTCCCAACCTGACCTCGTACCCCTCTGCCCCTGGTGCGGCGTGGAAAATCAGACTTTCAGTCATGCCATCCTTCGCTGCGAAGTCAAAGTGATCCCCAGGGCCCTCCACCTCCAAGGAGTAGTCTCGGTCGGGGAAGACTCCCCACTTTGGTCCTCCGTCCAACTCCTACTCAGGCTGGCCTCCTACATGAACGAGACGTGCACCAACTTCCCTCCTAGCATGGCCGTCTACGCCGTCTCATCTTCAGGCTCGCTAAGTTCTCCTTCTCCCCCAACAGATGGGGGTTCTACTTGATTACTTGTTTTGATTTTTCTTATTGTTGTTTGCCCGTAGGGGTGGGGATTTTTCGCTTAACTTATTTGTTTGGTTTTTCATGCTAGCCGTAGTTAGGTGGTGATTATTGCTTGGCTGGAAAGTTCCGTTTGCTGGTTATGTGTCGAGTACTTGACACGAGTTGGGGCAGAATATTTGAATATTTGCTTTGTTATTTGTTCTGGGATTAAGGTTTTCTTTACACCATAGCTTGCGCTGCATACGAGTTCTTGTACCTTAACAATGAATACATGAGATAATAAAAAAGAAAAAAAGAAAACAGAAAAAATGGCCTCTTTGTTGTCACGCTCCGCGCCCCCTATTTTCCTGTCTTAAGGTTTTGAACACCAGAGTTTCTAGTGCAAGATCCCCACCGACACCGTTTTTCAGTATCATTCGGGCCCTCAGCCCCCCCTTATCGCCATGGATCCACTCGGTCCCGCCATCTCGCTCTTCCTGCCCCTCTCCGGGCTCCCGTCCACTACCCCCTCCACTGCTGAGATATCCCCTGAGGCTCGCTTCTTGACCTCGCTTTTCTCGGGTACCCATTCCCTCATCAGTTTCACCCCTGAGCAGCTCCCCTCATTGTCTCCCCAGGAGTGCCATAATTTTTCGATTACCGAAAGCTCTCTCATCCCCCTGGTATGTGGCTCCCTCCACGCGGTTAACTCACTCGGCTCCCAGTTGGAGGAGCTCCGCACCACAGTCCATGACCTGCAGTCTGAGGTGGCCAATTCCTCCCCGAACGAGCAACTCCGGGAAATTCGAAACGCCATTCATGACGTGTCATATTGGATGGCCACCCCCCCTGCCACAGGAGCACCCCAAAAGGGCAGCCGCCCCCACCTACCCCTCCCATTCCCCCCTCCCACCCTGGTCCCTCCAGCCCTTCCTATGTGTCTCAACTCAGAGGCTCTGCACGCCCCCCCCGTGGCCCCCACAGGCAAAATCATACGCCCAGGTCATCCATGGTGGTACCTCGGAGTTCGACGCCGTGGTTAGGTCTAATAAGGCCAAAGCCAGAGCGAATGGCAAGATCTCTCCCTCCGGCACCTCTGCGAAGAAAGTCGCAGCCGCTGCGCAGAACTTCTCCCAGAAGGGTCCTGCCCCCCTCCCCAGTACTGCCAGAAGGTTTTTCGCTCCACATTCGACCCACTGCCCCCATCCTCAGGAATCCTCTATTCGCGTTCGTTTTCCAGATATGGCTGCCTCCGTTCTGTGGGAAGCCGGCGCTGAACTGCGTACGTTATTTAGGGTCTCGGTCAGTCCTAAGGGGGTCGTCTCTCTCACTGTTGCCGACCCCTTGGTCCCCGCCTCTAGCTATGCCCCCTTCTTCGATGCCTTTGCGGCCAGACTCAATCAGTCCTTTCCCGTGAACAACCACCCATGGGAACACTTCCGTGACGCCCCCACCGACGTCCAGTTCGCCATCCATGGTATACCCATGGACGCGCACCCCAACACGGATGAGGAACTCTACCCCCTCCTGCTTGCCGCGTTGATAACGCCAAAAATCTTGTCATAACTCATTCCCGTTTTTTGAACGGTGACCGTGCTTCCAGAACTGATGGGAAGAAAGTCTTTTCTGTGGTCGTCCATGTCCCTGCGGACCTGGCGTGGCGTATGTCCGAACCTCCCCGCATCCTCCTCTTTGGCGACAACCAGGAAGTCAAGAGAGCCTACTCAACCAACGCCCAAAGCCAGTGTTACAACTGCTGGAAGTTTGGCCATCTAAAACGCCTCTGTAAAGAGTCTACCGTTTGTCAGCTGTGCGGTGGTCCCCATTTGAAGGCGGACCACCGCTGCTCCCACACCACTTGTCCCAAGGAAGGGAACGTCCGGTCTATTCTTGCATTTTCTATTGCTTCTCCTGCCAGATGCCCCAACTGCCATGGTCCTCACTCAGCCAGGGACAGAGACTGTCCCGAGCGCCCCCCCGCCAACCCCTCCCCGATGCCCCCGCCAGTTGACTCCGACGCCATGGATACGTCAGGATCTTCTTTTCCCCCCCCCCTAGCTCCGGTCCCAAGTACCCCTGAGCCAGGCCCAGCCCCGTCCGGCACCCATCCCTTGGTAACCCTGAGGCCCCTGCCTTTCGCCCCGCCCCCCCGCTCCTCCTCCAGGACTGGCCTCCCACTTCCCGATGTGGAACCCAGCCCTTCTCCCACATCTAGAGACACTTCGGCCCCGCGCCGGTAAATGCCTCACAACTCTGATGGTTACCTAAGGGGGCTGGCCTCCCTTCTTTCTTTACATCTTGTTCAACACAACTGGCTATGGAGCTGGAATGTGTTTTTTTCTTTGTTTAATTCTATTACGGACGCTTTTAACTACCCATTTGTTGTGGCCCATCAAGACCCTCCTTTTTGGAATGGTCGTCTTCCTAGCTTTCAAGGCTTTCAGATTTCTTTCCCTGCTTTTTCCTCCCCCTAACCCAAGGTTGCTTTTTATGTCTCGTTGGCTTTTCAGCAAGAGGTCTCTGTTCTCCCTGTTTCCATGGGAAGGTCCGATGTCTTTTCACTTGATGTGTTTGCCAAAGACCTGTTTGGTGTGGGTTTTCCTTCGTTTCGTATTTTGAATTTGTATAACCCTCCGGCCAAGAACCTGGGGGTGGTTGCCATCCCACCCTTCTTGGCCTTTCCTATTCTTTCAACCCCCCTCCTAGTGGTGGGGGATTTTAACTTGCACCATCCTCTCACGGATCCCTCCTGTCACCACTCCTCTGAGGAGCTGGCCGGATGGTTTCCATTTTTTCAGAGAGCTTCCGAACTCGGGTTCTCCGTGTTACACACCCCGGGTGTTTTTACAAGGTTTCCTTTTTGAGGTACCTCCAGGGCTTCTGTTATTGATTTTGCTTTTGCTTCTCCCTTACTTCGCTCCTTTGTTCAGGGCTTGGATACCTCCTTGCCTTCTACGGGCTCGGATCATGTTCCTATTTCCATTGTTTTACAATTTCCGAGGGTGCACCCCCCCACCCTGGCTCCCAACTGGGCTTTGACAGACTGGGACGCCCTCTCCCCCCACCTGACTGACCTTACGTTCCCCCCGCTCTCTGTTAACCCCCCTCGTGTCGATCTCGAGTCCTGGTTTGATTCATCGCTTTGCTCGGTGACCTCTCTACTAATCAGCCACACTCCGCTTTCATGTCCATCTGGCAGGTCCAAGCCCTGGTGGTCCCCTCTGCTGTCCCTCTTACGACGGGAATATCATTCTGCTTGTCGCGAAGCGAGGGCTTCCCTCTCCCTGCAAGACAGACTGGCCGCCAGGCTCTCAAAAAACGGGTATTTCAAGGCTATTAAGAGTGCTAAGAACTCCCATTGGAGGTCCTTGCTCGCTGATGCCACCCCCCGCTCCATCTGGACGGTCAAGAGGTTTTCTCTGGGCCGAGCGGTCTCTCCCTTCCCTGCCTTCCCAGATGCCATCACCCCGATGGAAATCAACTCCTCCCTCCTTACCCACTGCTTCCCGGAAAAACCAACCCCTTCGCTACCCGCCAGGCTTTTCGCTTTCGACGATGCTCCCCCCCTAACGTCGGAGGAGATCTCCTCGGCTCTCTCGATTTGTTCCCCGTCCTCCGCCTCTGGCCCTGACACAATCCCCTACGCTGCGTGGAAGGCCCTCCATAAAGGCCATCCCCACAGCCTCACCGGCTTCTTAGCCCCGCTATTGGCGTATGGCCACCATCCTGTTTCCATTAAGCGTGCCCATGGAGTCGTCCTGGATAAGCCCGGCAAGGCCTCCTATGACTCAACAGCTTCCGTTCGCATTATTGTCCATTTAGAAACCATTTGCGAGATCCTCAAGAGGATCGCTGCCTCTCGCCTCTCCGCCGTGGCCCAGTGTCAGGGCCTGTTGTCTCCCAACCAGTGTGGCTCTCTCCCAACCCTCTCCTCCTTCGATGCCTGTGCGCGATGGTTCATTCTGTCCGCACCCTTCCAAGGTCCTGTAGGAAGATTTCTTCCTCTTCCTGGACATCAACGGCGGTTTCGACAACGTTGATGCCTTCATCCTCTGCTCCCTCCTTGGTAGGAAAGGGGTAAACCGCTATTTAATTTCCTGGGTTTTTTCCTTTTTAACTGACAGAAGGTGTTGTTTGTTGTTTCAAGGGTCTCCTAAGGTTTTTTCCTCTGTTACTGTTGGAACCCCGCAAGGGTCCCCTATTTCGCCATTGTTGTTTGTAATTTATGATTCTTGTTTACATGTTTTAGTTCCGAAGGGGATTATTTTGTCTTATGTTGATGATTTTTCTATAACTGTTGCTTCTCCCTCTTATCGCACAAATATCAGGATACTTTAAAGGACCTTCGGGGTTTTGAAGGCTAAGGCCATGGCTGTCAAAGTTGGTTTTTCCATTCGCAAAATGGAGCTCATCCACTAGCGCACCCCCAAGCAGAGGGACCTGCCGGATGATCTCTCTCCCCCCCCAATTGCCCTGGACGGCCAAGTTTTCTTTCCTGCAGGCCAGCTCCGTTGGTTGGGGTACTGGTTTCTCCCAAATATCTCTTCTACAGCTCACTTCTCCAGACGACTTGCCCTCTCCCGGTCCGCCTTCGCGGCGGTTCGGAGGCTGTCGGGGTTCAGTGCCGGGATCTCCCCCCAGCTCTGCCATAAGTTGGCGTACTCGCTCATTTTCCCCATTCTTTCATATGGGGCCGATCTCTTTGTCCCTACCAAGGGGCTTCTTCACATGCTGAACATTCATTGGCATCATGTCCAGAGATGGGTCACAAACTGGTTCAGGTCCACTCCTACCTCCATGTTGGCGGCTGTAGCCGCCCTCCCCCCCTTGTCTGTCTTGCTTGCTCACAAATGTCGTATGGCGGCCCTTCGCCTATGCTGCTCCCCCACCACTATTAACCCGGCACCGGCACGCCTCCCTCCCTCCTTTCCCTCCGCCCTCCTGGATCGGGAGAAGGAGGACCTTTGCTCGCTCTGTGTTGGCCTTGACCCCAACGTTAGGCCTCTCCTCTGGTCCACCCGGGAGCCGAAGCCGCCCGTCAGGACTCACCTGCCGCTCGATCCCTTCGCACACCTCGTCCTCCCCCTCGTAGGAGACCTCCCTACAGTGCCCCTTTTGGGGGCCTCTCTCTTACCCGACCTCCCGGACCTCCCCTCAGATGCCCTTATTTAGGCCTTCTATCGCGTCCTACAGCGGAAAGCTTGGTCGATGATGCTTGACTCATGGAACGTCCTCGCCCCCCCGCTGGATTATTACACTTTTTCTCTGGGTATGAAACCACATCCCTTCATGGGCCTCGGCAAGTTTATGGCCGGCCGGATCCACCAAATCAGGGCCCACAAGAGCTACCTGGCCTCCCACCCCTCCTGGTCCAAACCTGACCTTGTTCCCCTCTGCCCCTTGTGCGGCGTGGAAAATGAGACTTTCATTCATGCCATCCTTCCCTGCGAAGTCAAAGCGATCCCCAGGGCCCTCCACCTCCAAGGTGTGCTCTCGGTCAGGGAAGACTCCCCACTTTGGTCCTCCACCCAACTCCTACTCGGGCTCGCCTCCTACAACAGTGAGACGTGCACCAACTTGCCTCCTACCATGGCCACTTACGGCGCCTCGTCTTCAGGATGGTTAGGTTCTTCTTCTCCCCCGATAGACGGGGGTTTTACTTGATTACTTGTTTTGATTTTTCTTTACTTTTCCCCGTCCGTAGGGGTGGTGGTTTTTCGCTTAGGGTGTTTGTTTGGTTTTTCATGCTAGCCGTGGTTAGGTGGTGATTTTTCTTGGTTGGAAATTTCCATTTGTTGGTTATGTGTCGATTACTTGACACGATTTGGGGCAGAATGTTTGAGTTTTTACGTTGTTATTTATTTAGGGATTAAGGTTTTCTTTGCGCCATCGCTATCCCTGCATGCGAGTTCTTGAACCTTAACAATGAATACATGAGATAAAAAAAAAAAAAAAAAAAAAAAAAAAGTGGCCTCTTTATTGTCACGAACCATCTCCTCTACACCTCCGGGGATTGAAATCTCAACACCATGAGAAATCATCGTCACTTTCCACTTCCCGCACTCTGAGTGAGCTGCACCCCCCCCCTATGATAGATTCAGACTTGGGCACCCGTTTCTTAGGTCCCGGCCCATTCTTCTTTTCCCTCTTGTTTTGCGTTCTCGCTTAACATTTGCACGGTCGGCAACACCCTCGCCTGCATGTTACAGACGGCAGGGATCACGGTTCGTAGTAAGAGAAAGCTTTTCATCAGGCCACTGTCGATTTCTCTACTCTCTTCAATTACGTTTCGCTTGAGGCTGCCTAGTCAGACACGCACACGTTTCCGATAGTTCCTACGATACTTGGGTCTACCCCTCCTCTTCTGCTCTTGGTTTTCGTCCTGTTGCTCGGTTACAGCGACACCTCCCCTCTTTTGGCTGGTACTCTACTACCGCCCGGCCTTGTGCCCCCCGCGGCTGTCCAAGGTCGCATCCTCGGTTACGCTCTGTGGTGGTATTGCACCCCCTCCTCGATCGATGTCACCGCCTTGGGCCCAGAGTAATATCGGTCGCCGACTTCTTTAAGTTATTTAGGCTGCCCCTACAGAGATCTTGTTCTATTCTTTGTTAGGTTTCTGTGTAGTGGAGTTTCCTTCATTTCCCGCCTGTGAGGGCTTTCCTGTGTTCTCCTTTCGTATATTCAGGGGAGCTTTCTGAAGGGTTTTCTGCGTCTTCCTGCTTGCTCACTAGGAGTAATTGCTACTTGTTTGTTGGTGAGATGTGCAGTTGGGCCCGTACCATAGGGTCTTGGGGGCGTGGCTTTGATCCCATGAGGGGAGACATGTGTAGGTTTGTCTTGGCCATAGCTAGCGCTGCATGTCTGGTTTTTCCTGGTAGTTGTACGAATAAAATGCAAAACTGAGATAAATAAACAAAAAAACAAAAAAAAAAGAACAAAAAAATGGCCTCTTTGTTGTTTGTTGTCACGAACCATCTCCTCTACACCTCCGGCGATTGAAATCTCAACACCAAGAGAAATCATCGTGGGCTGGTCCCTCCCTCTCCCCTTTTCTGATGGCCTCACTGCCTAGAAGGGTGATGCTCCCGCCTCCTCGCTTCTCCCTCTGATTCCCTTCTGATGGCTTAGGTATCTGGGTGCCTTGGTCTAGGGGTTTGATGCTCTCCCCCCTCCTTCTCCGCACTTGCTTCGTTGCTCTCGTTTAGCATTTGCACGGTCAGCAACCGCTTCTGCGCGTCTTAGGCATAGTGCAGCTTCGGGTTATCGGTGAAGTAGTGGCCCCGGTGGCTCTGTTCTCTGGTATTGCACTATCTCCTGAGCGCTAATGTCGGTACGGTCACATTGTCGAAAAATTGTGATCCCTTGGTGGTCCTTTACCCAGTACTTCTTGGTGTTGGGTCTACCCCTCCTTTCTCGCTGCCAGGTCTCGTCCCGTTGCTCAGTTACAGCTACACCACGATCTTTGGCTGGCACTCTACTGCTCTCCTCCTTCTGCTCTTTGCCCTTATCATGGTCTTGACTCTGTCTTTTTCCTAGGGGATTTCAGCCTTCTGCCTCTGACTCCGCCACTTAGGGGGGGTGTCATGCACTTTTTCTGGTCCGGGTTCCGGTGACCACGGGGTCTCGCTCGTTGCGCCACACATCGCCGCCACACCGGCCTAGTTATATGGATCTCCCTGTGGTTCTCGCCTCAACTCTTCGCTTCTGGGCTATATGCCCTGGTAACTCCTGGCCCTCGTGTTATCATCGTTGTGGGTTGGTTCATCCGCCCGTTTGTCTATGGGGTTGGGATTTTGGTGGGAGTGAAGTTTTCTTTGTTTCGTTCATAGGGTTCTCACTGTCGGTTTGGGGTTTGGCTTTGGGGTTGACGTCTGATGAAGTTTTTGGCTCGATGTTTTCAGGCTTATATTTCTCTTGTAGTTTTTACCAGTAGTACCTGGCTTTCTCTTTCTACCTCTATTCAAAGTAGCTTAGGTTAGTTGGGCAGGGTCAGATGGTTTTAGCGAGAGGGGCAAGAGATGGACTGTAGTTGGAGGTTTTTTGTCTACATCGGCGATGAGCCGGAGCGACTTTGTACCTAGATAGCTGCCGGCTTAGCAAACAAATATAAACAGGAAAAAAAAAAAGAAAAAAAAAAAGAAGTGGCCTCTTGGTTGTTGTTGCCCCTCCTCGTGTCGTTCTGGAGTCCTGGTTGGATTCATCGCTTCGCTCGGTGACCTCTCTACTAATCAGCCACACTCCGCTTTCTTGTCCATCAAGCAGGTCCACGCCCTGGTGGTCCCCTCTGTTGTCCCTCTTACGACGAGAATATGATTCTCCTTCTCGCAAGGCGAGGGCTTCACTCTCCCGGCAAGACAGGCTGGCCACCAGACTCTCAAAAAACTGGTACTTCAAGGCTATTAAGAGTGCTAAGAACTCCCATTGGAGGTCCCTGCTCGCTGACGCCACCCCCAGCCCCATCTGGACGGTCAAGAAGTTTTCTCTGGGCTGACCGGTCTCTCGCTTCCCTTCCTTCCCAGTTGCCATCACCCAGATAGATATCAACTCCTCCCTCCTGACCCACTTCTTCCCGGAAAAACCAACCCCTCCGCTACCCGCCAGGCTTCTCGCTTTTGACGACGCCCCCCCCCTAACCTGAGAGGAGATCTCCTCGCCTCTCTCAAAAGGTTCCCCATCCTCCATCAGCAAAAAAACAGCTTGCCCCCTGTGCCTCATGTCGTTGAGTTTTACGTTTTGGCACATCGTGAGTCTTATGATCGTGATATTAAAAATCTCGTTCGTCTGAATAAAGAAGATGATATTAATTCTGTTTTCTGCAAAATATGAGCAATTTCTATTAAGAACTCACGGACTTTTTACATACCAAAGTTGAGAAATTTGAGTTCATTACATACAACTTTGTAATGTAAAATGTCTATGAGATATTGATAAAAATAGCTCATATTTTGCTAAAATTTAAGATTGGTATCTGATCATTAGGGGACACAATCGGAAGCATCATGATTAACCGGGGTCACTCGCGATTAGCCAAAACGTAAAACTCAACGACATGGCTCACCATGGAGCATAAAAGATAAATTTTTTTTTTGCTGATGTCCGATCTTGGCCCTGACACGATTCCCTACGCTGTGTGGAAGGCCCTCCATGAAGGCCATACCCACATCCTCACCGCCCTCCTGGCCCCACTAGTGGCGTATGGCCACCATCCTGTTTCCCTTAAGGGTGCCCATGGAGTTGTTCTGGATAAGCTCGGCAAGGCCTCCTACGACTCCACAGCTTCCTTCCGGATGATTGTTCTTTTAGAAACCGTTCCCAAGATCCTTGAGAGGATTGCTGCCTCTCGCCTCTCCGCCGTGGCCTGGTTTCAGGGCCTCTGTCTCCCAACCAGTGTGGCTCTCTCCCTACCCTCTCCTCCTTCGACGCCTTTGCCGCAATTGTTCATTCTGTCCGCACCCTTCAAAGGTCTCGTTGGAAAGTTTCTTCCCTCTTCCTGGACATCAAAGGCGGATTTGTCAACGTCGATGCCTCCATCCTCTGCTCCCTCCTTCGCAGGAAAGGGGTAAACCCTTATTTAATTTCCTGGGTTTTTTCCTTTTTAACTGAAAGAAGGTATTGTTTGTTGTTTCAAGGGTCTCCCAAGGTTTTTTCTTCTGTTACTGTTGGAACCCTGCCAGGGTCCCCTATTTCTTCCCTGCTGTTTGTGATTTATGTTTCCTGTCTACACGTTCAAGTTCCGAAGGGGATTATTTTGTCTTAGGTTCATGATTTTTCTATAACTGTTGCTTTCCTTTCTTATCGCACCAATGTTAGGATACTTCAGAGGACCTTCGGGGTTATAAAGGCTAAGCCCATAGCGGTCAAAGTTGGTTTCTCCATTCCCAAAACGGAGCTCATCCACTGGCGCACCGCCAAGCAGAGGGACCTACCGGATGATCCATCTTCCCCTCTAATTGCCCTTGACGGCCAAGTTTTCTTTTCTGCAGGCCAGCTCCTTTTGTTGGGGTACTGGTTCCTCCGAAATATTTCTTCTACAGCTTATTTCTCCAGACGGCTTGCCCTCTCCCAGTCCGCCTTCGCAGTGGTCAGGAGCCTTTCAGGGTTTGCTGCCGGGGTCTCCCCCCACCTCTGATATAAGGTGGCGTACTCGCTCATCTTCCCTATTCTTTCGTATGGGACCGACCTCTTTGTCCCAACCAAGGGGCTTCTCCACATGATGAACGTTCATTGGCATCACTTCCAGAGATGGGTCACGAACTGCTTCAGGTCCACTCCGACCTCCATTTTGGCGGCTGAAGCCGCCCTCTCCCCATTCTCTATTTTGGTTGTTCACAAACGTCGTATAGCAGCCATACACCTCTGCTGTTCCCCCATCATTATTAACCCAGCTGCAGCATGCCTCCCTCCCACCTTTCCCTCTACCCTCCCGGATGGGGAGAAGGAGGACCTAAGATCGCTCTGTGCCGGCCTTGACCCCAACGTCAGGCCTCTCCTCTGGTCCACCCCGGAGCCGAAGCCCCCCGTCAGCACTCACCTGCCGGTCGATGCCCTCGCATATCTCGTCCTCCCCCTCTTAGGAGACTACCCTACGGTGCCCCTTTGGGGGGCCTCTCTTTTACCGGATGTCCCGGACCTCCCCTCAGATGCCCTCATGAAGGACTCCTATCGCATCCTACAGCGGAAAGCTCAGTCCATGATGCTCGACTCATGGAAGGTCCTCGCCCCTCCGCCGGTTTACAACACTTTTTCCCTCAGTATGAAACCACATCCTTTCATGGGCCTCGGCAAGATTATGGCCGGCCGGATCCACCAAATGAGGGCCCAGAAAAGCTACCTGGCCGCCCACCCCTCCTGGTCCCAACCTGACCTCGTGCCCCTCTCCCCCTTGTGCGGCGTAGAAAATGAGACTTTCAGTCATGCCATCCTTCGCTGCGAAGTCAAGGCGATCCCCAGGGCCCTCCACCTCCAAGGAGTGCTCTCGGTCGGGGAAGACTCCCCACTTTGATCCTCCGCCCAACTCCTACTCAGGCATGCCTCCTACATCAGCGAGACGTGCACCAACTTCCCTCCTAGGATGGCCGCCTACGGCGCCTCTTCTTCAGGCTCGTTAAGTTCTCCTTCTCCTCCGACAGATGGGGGTTCATGATTACTTGATTGGATTTTTCTTATTGTTGTCCGCCCGTAGGGGTGATGGTTTTTCCCTTAAGGTGTTTGTTTAGTTTTTCATGCTAGCTGTAGTTAGGTGGTGATTTTTCTTTGTTGGAAATTTCCGTTTGTTGCTTATGTGTCAAGTACTTGACACGATTTGGGGCAGAATGTTCGAGTTTTTGCGTTGTTATTTGTTTTGGGATTAAGGTTATCTTTACGCCATAGCTAGCGCTGCATGCGAGTTCTTGTATCTTAATAATGAATAATGAGATAAAAAAAAAAAAGAGAAAAAAAAGAAAATGGCCTCTTTGTTACCACGAACCATCTCCTCTACACCTGCGACGATTGAAATCTCAACACCATGAGAAATCATACTCACTTTCCACCTCCCGCACTCAGAGTAAGCTGCACCCCCCCTATGATAAATTCGGACTTGGGCACCCGTTTCCTAGGTCCTGGCCCATTCTTCTCTCCGCTCTTGTTTTGCGTTCTCGCTTAACATTTGCACGGTTGGCAACACCCTCGCATCCATATTACAGACGGCTGGGATCACGGTTCGCAGTAAGAGAAAACTTTTCCCCAAGCGTCGGTCGATTTCTCTGGTCTCTTTCGATTAAGTTTCGCTCGAGGCTCCCTAGTCAGACACGCACACGTTTCCAATAGTTCCTACGTTACATTGGTCTACCCCTCCTCTGCTCCTCTTGGTTTCGTCCCGTTGCTCGGTTACAGCTACACCTCCCCTCTTTTGGCTGGTACCCTACTACCACTGGCTTTGTGCCCCTCGCGGCTGTCCACGGTCGCATCCTCGGTTACGCTCTGTCGGGGTATCGCACCGCCTCCTCGATCGATGTCAATGCCTTGGGCTCGGAGTAATGTCGGCCGCCGACTGCATAAGTCTTTTAGGCTGCCCCTACTGAGATGTTGTTCTATTCTTTGTTAGGTTTTCATTCAGTGGAGTTTCTATCTTTCCCGTGTGTGTGGGCATTCCTTTGTAGTCCTTTCGTATGTTCAGGGGAGCTTTCCGAAGGGTTTTCTCGTCTTCCTGCTTACTCGCTGAGAGTACTTTACTTTTTTGAGGGCGAGATGTGCGGTTGGGCCCATAGCATACGGTCTTGGGGGCGTGGCTTTGATCACATGAGGGGAGAGATGCGTAGGTTTTTCTTGGCCATAGCTAGCGCTGCATGTCTGGTTTTCCTGGTAGTTGTACGAATAAAATGCAAAACTGATTTAAAAAAACAAAAAAAAGAAGAAAAAAGTGGCCTCTTTGTTGTCAGACAAACGAGGAATGACCTTCACCTGCCCCCCGACCTGGTCCCCGATCTCACCGACTCCAGCCTCCAATCCATCACCCCTGGCGAAGGATCCATCCCCTCCATTCTCTGCTCGACTGTCTCTCTCATCGTAGCAATCACCGCCCCCAACTTGATTCCATTATGAAACAAATCGACGATCTCAGGAGTGAGAAGGGCGAACTCCGCACCCTGGTCCACGACCTCTCCTCCCACATCGCAAAGATGTCTGTCACCCTGGAAGACCTCGCCCCGATCAACTCGGCCCTACGTGACATGTCACATAGGGTCTGGCCCCCACCCCTGCTCCTCCCACCTGTCCCCCTGCAGTAGCTAAAAACCCTCAGCCCCCCACCCGACCACCCGTGCTGTCCTACAAGGCCCCACTCCCCAGCAAAAAGCACTCGCAGCCCCACCCCCGCCCCTGCACCCTGCCCCTATGGACCCCTCGGTCCACTGCCCCTATTATGACACAGGGTTTGGTAAAATGTTCAGTAACCCCGAGCTATACGGCATGGCCTTCCCCCACTCCTGGGTGGCGGAGCAATTCCGCCCCGGAGAATACGACCTGTCTGCTTTTATGGACGCCACCCTACACCCGGACTACAAACCGAAAAACCAACTATTCTACCCCCAGGCAGCCGGCTCCGGCCGTAAGAACGGAAGCAAAAACTCCAGACAAACGAAAGCATCAGAGGTTGCGAACAACCAGGCCAAGTCCTTAAGGACTCCGTCCCCCCTTCCGTTCTCCTCACGACGGTTCTACGCACCACCCTCTTCCCCTGCCCCTCATGCCCTCTCAGGTCTTATTGCCCACTTCCTTCTTGATATTGTCGCCGAGACCCTCACCGACTCTAACTCCCTCCTCCCTAAAGGTTTCTTCGGCAAGGTCAATGACTGCGGCGCAGTCTCACTCACTTGCACCAACCCGCACACGCCCGCTTCTTCCTATGCCCCCTACTTTGAGGTACTCACAAATCGCCTCCACCAGGCCTTCCCTACAGGAGACAACCCCTCCTCTTCTGCCTCGCCCCGACCGCTATATAGCTAGTCATACACAGCATCCCCACTGATGAGATGCCGGAAGACGACGAACAGCTCTTTCCCAATCTCAAATAGGCTATTGGTTTTGCGAAAGCGATCCAGATCAAGTCGGCCAGTTACCTTAACCCTGACTGAGCTAGTCGAACCTTCAAGGTAGCACTTTCGGTGGTTGTCTCCGTTGACCCCAGCGACGTTCCAGCTCTCACCCCCTCTATCTTCCTCTACTCCGACCGCCGCAAGGTGGAGAAAGCTATCTCCACCAATCACTACACCCAATGCACCAACTGCTGCCCTTTCGGCCACGCTGCCGCCCGGTGCAAACAGAAACACCCATCCTGCCCCCTGTGTGCGCTTCACCATACCAAGGCTGCCCATAGGTGCCAGAACCCCACCTGCCCCAGAGGGGGTAATGACAAACCCGGCGCCCACTGCTAGCCCACCTCTCCCCCCCACTGTGCTAACTGCGGAGATGACCACACTGCGTACTTCAAGGACTGTAAGGCCCGCCATATCCCCCCCGCTCGAACAGTACCCCCTCCGGAGTCAGTCGGCTCCTCCTCATCCTCAGACCGTCAAGAGTCCATGGATGTGGAAGAAGATGGCCTGCCAGCACCCTTTGCTCCCCAGCCCTATCCAACCTCGAATCTCGGCCTTGCCACCTCCCGACCTTTAACAGCCATGCAGGCGCCCCCTGTCACTCCAGTTAACTGTCGGGGTCGCTCCCGCCATGATGAACAACTAAGCCTTTAACAGAACCGAGGAGCTGGCCCCCCCACCTATAATTACGCTCATTCAATACAACAGCCTGGGAAGCTGGGATGTGTTCCTCTCCGTATTTTCGTCCTTTTCAACACGCCATCCTCCGCAGCTGGTTTTCCCGCAAGACCCGCCCATCCTTCAAAGGGTTTCTGCCCTATTTTAACGGGTACAAATCCTTTACCCCCCCCTCGCCCCTCCCCAAGGTGGCATGCTATATTTCCATAGAATTTTTAAAGTCGTACACTATAGTCCCAGGGTTCACGCTGGACGCGAAATACTACATGCACATAGATATACACACCCCGTAAGGCTGCTTAGGCACCAAGTACCGTCACTTCCGCTTGGCCAATATTTACTCTCGTTCCAGGTACCCACAACTTCACAGGGTCAGACCAGACAAAATTTGTATTTCCCTTGACGTCCCCTACCTGGTGGTGGGAGACTTCAACATCCACAGCCCCCACTTTGACCCCCTTTGCCTGCCCTCCTCTCAGGAATCCTCCATCGCAGACCCCTACTTCGACAGAGCCGGCAATCTCGGCTCTGCCTGCATCAACATACCCGGGGAATATACACGCTATCCCCTCTCAGCCTCCCAGAGGCCCTGCGTCATCGACCTAGCCTTCGCCAACCCCCTCATAACCCCCTTCGCGTATGATTGGAACACCTCCTCTCTCCCTCCCACTGGCTCGGATCACGTCCCCATCTCCTTCTCCATTTCATCCCCGCTCTGAAAAATCCCACCCCCCCAGGCCAAATGGGACGACTTGGACTGGACAGCCCTAGAAGAACGCCTCAAAGCATTCCGAGTCCCTCCACCTACCCCCCCACCCTTCCCCCGAGCATTTCGACTCCTGGTTCTCAGTATCCCTTTCCTGCCTCACCTCTGTCCTGAGAACGGCAGCCCCCACATTGCGTCCCTCCGCCAAGTCTAAGCCATGGTGGACCCCCCTTCTAACCATCCTCCGAAAGGAATACAAGAAAGCCATGAGAAAGGCCAAAACCCTCCGGATAGCGCAAGCAAGGGATACAGCCCGGCTCTCCAGGAATGGTTACTTTAAGGCCATCAAACGTGCCAAGTCATCATACTGGGCTGACTTTCTCGCCAAAACCACTTCCAATAACATCTGGACAGCCAAGAAGTTAGTGGCCCCAAGCCAGGCAACCCGCTTCCCCTCCCTCCCAAACGTAAATGAACCTACCTCCATCAACAATGCCCTCCTCGCCCAGTTTTTCCCACTGAGGGCAGAGTCCCCGCCCAGGGGAAGGCTCTCTCCCATACTCAACTCACCTCCCCTCACCCGGGAGGCAATCTCCCTGACCCTCGCCAAATCGTCCCCCTCCTCGGCCCCCGGTCCTGATGAAATCCCCTACTCTGTCTCGAAGAATATCCACAAGCGTTACCCCGACATCCTCCTGGCCCTCCTTAAACCACTATTGTCATATGGATACCACCCCCCCTCGCTAAAAGTGGCCAACGGTGTTGTCTTGGACAAGTCTGGAAAGGCCTCCTACAACTCCCCGGCCTCTTTCCGCATCATAGTATTACTTAAAACCGTCTCCAATATCCGGGAAAGAATCATGGCGGCCTGCCTTTTTTCCCTGGCCAGGTCATCTGGCCTGCTTCACCGTAACCAGTGTGGCTCGGTCCCAGGCCTAGGCACTTTCGACGCCTATGCTACCCTAGTCTACGAAGTCAAAACCCTCCAACGCACCCACGGCATGGTGTCCTCCCTCTTCCTCGATATCAAGCCCGACTTTGACAATGTCGACGCACTCATTCTCCACAAACGCCTCCTAGACAAAAACACTGCCAAGTACATGGTCCTCTGGGTCTCCTCCTTCCTGGGGGAACGGAGGTGCACCCTAGTCTGCCAGGGTTCCCCCAGGACTCTGTGCCCCGTCACAGGCGGGACCCCTCAAGGGTCTACCATCTCACCCCTGCTCTTCCTCATATACGTGGCACGCCTCCACGCCGACATTAAAGGGGCCTTCATGCTCTGATATGTAGACGACTTGGCCCTCACAGTCTCCTCCCCCTCCTACTGGCCCAACGTGCACCGCCTACAACGCCTGTTCCCATCCCTCTCTCAATGCGGTGCCGCGTTGGGCGTCTCCTTTTCCATCCCGAAAACAGAACTCATCCATTGGCATACCCCGAGCCAAAGGGGCACCACCAGATGCAACCAGCCTGTCACCCACAATGACCAGATCTTCCGCCCTTCCGAAGTAGTAAAATAGCTCGGCTACTGTTTTTCCCCTCCCCTGAACTCCATCCACCACTTTGAGAGACGCCTGGCCCTAGCCAACGGTGCCTTCACTGTCCTAAAGAGGGTGGCCTCACCTGGAGTGGGAGTCCGTCCGTTTCTCACACATCGCCTTGCCATGGGGCTCATCCTCCCAATCCTCACCAACGGGGCGGACCTCCTCGTCCCACCTCCCGCTCAACTAGCCGCACAAGCTCGTTTTGGCACAGGGTCCAGAGATGGACCACCAACTGCTTTTTCGCCACCCCCATACCCATACTAGCGAGGGAGGCCTGCCTCCCCCCTCTCCGTCCATACTGCAGGTATAAGAGATGCAACACGGCTCTCAGGCTCTGCTGTTCACCCCACTCCTGGAACCCAGCAGCAGCCCGCCTCCCTCCTTCATTCCCCTCCCTGTCTAAGTTCAGGGCCCCCGACTCCTGCCAATCACTAACAGCTGGCGTGGCTCCGATGTACTGCCCCGTCAACTGGAAAACCCCGCTGCCCTCCCCGCCCACAGGGAGACACCTCCCCATTGACGACCTCGCTCACATAGTCTTCCCCCTGGCACACAGTTTCTCCTGGTTCCCCCAGATTGTGAAAACCTTGCTCCCCGCAACACAACACATGCCGGCCCTGACCCTCATAGCTCGAACCTACGCCACTCTCAAGGAAAGGTCCCAAGCACTACTCCTGCGAGACTGGGAAGAGTACCTCCCAGCCCGACCCTTCTACATGTACCCCGCCTCTGCGATCCCCCACCCTTTCATGGGTCTCTATAAGTTGACCGCCAGTCGCATACATCAAATGCGCTCTGGCAAGAGCTACCTTCTGGCTCACCATACCTGGCGCGACGACCCTGCGCGACCAGCCACCTGCCCTCGGTGTCAAGAAGCCCCTGTGACCTTCGAACAAGCCATACTACACTGCCCAGCCAGGGCTGACGCCAGACACTGCCATCTAAGTGTGGTCGACAGCCTCTTTCCCGAGAGTCCAATATGGAATCACCCACCTGCCTCTCGGCCCTCCGGGGCTTCATCCTTGACACTCACACTGGGGTCCCACCAAGCGACAACCCCCCCACCCCTTAAGCCCGTCCTGTCCTCTGAGCCCCCCGCGTATACACCCCCCCCCTACCCCCCCGCTACGACCTACAAGTTCGCCAGTTGTTGTTTTTATTTTTTTAAGAGTTGACGGCTTGAGAAGTGTGTTGGAATTTCCCTATATTAGTTATGTTTTTGACAGAGGAGGCTGGCAGTTTTTGGCTTCTTTCCTTAGTCCTAGCAGAGTGTGGGAAATTGTTTCTTTTATTATTTGGTATTTTGCTTTATAGGTTTTGTTTTTTCCATAGCCACCGCTACATGAAGCTTTTTGTACCTTAAAACAATGTAGGGATGATATAAAAAAAAAAAAAAAAAAAAGAAAAAGGCCTCTTTGTTGCCACATGAACCATCTCCTCTAAACCTGCGGTGAATGAAATCTCAACACCATGAGAAATCATCGGCAACATCCACCACCAACACTCTCAGTGAGCTGCAACTCCTTATGATGGACTCGGACATGGTCACCCATTTCCTAGGGCCAGTCCCATCCTCCTCTTAGCTTTTGTTTTGTGGTTTTCCTTTACATTTGCAAAGTCAGCAACACCTTCGCGTCCATGTAACAGACGGCTGGGATCACAGTTCGCAGGAAGAGAAAAATGTTAACCAGGCTACAGTTGATTTCTCTGTTCTGTTCGATTACGGTTCACTCGAGGCTGCTTAGTCAGACATGCACACGTTTTCGATAGTTTTGACCATTCTTGGGTCTACACCTCCCCTCCTACGCTCGGTTTCGTCCCGTGGCTCGGTTACAGCTAACACCCTCTGCCCGCTAACGGCTCACTCTTTTCCCGAGGCACCCCTCACAGCTGGCACGCTTACTGCCAACGGTACCACCCAGCCCTGGTGGCGGGCTCGGCGGCACCCCTCGGTTACGCTCGGTCATGGTATTGCACAGCCTCCTTGGACGATGTCAACGCCTTGGGTTATGGAGTAATGTGATGGATTTGCTTGGTTTTAGCGTTTACTGTCCCCCCGTTCTGTGTTCTGTAGTTTTAGGCTGAATTTTCACCGTCAGGTTTCTGTTGGAGCACTTGGGATATAAACGGAGTTCCTTTTGTTACCATGTTTTAAAGGGGAGGGGTTTTCGGCTCTGGTTTTCCTGTTGTCTCCTGCCTGTGGAGTTGGCGATTTATTTCTGTTTTCTACTTAGCCAATAGGAGTTTTTTTGTCTTCGCAGTGGGATTGTGGGGTTGGTTCCATACCAGAGGGACTTGGAATGATGGCCTTTTCTGGTAGTCCGAGGCGGGTTTCGTTTGGGGTGTTTCCTTACTATAGCTCACCGCTGCACGTAGCCTTTGTACCCCGTAGTTGATAAATCAAAGCGCATGATATAAAAACAAAGAAACCAAAGGCCCCTTTGTTGCGATACGAACCATCTCCTCTACACACCCAGCGATTGAAATCTCAACACCGCGAGAAATCATCGTCAACTTCCACTTCTCGCACTCTCAGTGAGCTGCATCCCCCCTATGATGGATTCAGACTTGGGCACCTGTTTCCTAGTGCCTGTCCCCTCCACCCTTTCGCTTTTGTTTCGCTTATTCCCTTAGTATTGGCACGGTTGGCAACACCCTCGCGTCCATGTTACAGATGGCTGGGATTACGGTTCGCAGTAGGAGAAACCCATTTACAAGGCTACAGTCGATTTCTCAACTCTCTTCGATTACGTTTCGCTTGAGGCTGCCTAGTCAGACACGCAAACGTTTCCGATAGTTCCTAAGATACTTGGGTCTTCCCCTCATCTCCTGCCCTTGGTTTCGTCCCGTGGCTCGGTTACAGCCAAACATCTTTTCGTTAGCAGGCATTCTTAATGCCACTTCCCCTGGGTTAACCCCTTCACCATGGCCTGGCTCGGCCACAGCCCTCGGTTACGCTTGGTCATGGTATTGCACTGCCTCTGTGGACGATGTCAGCACCTTGGGTTATGGTGTAGTGTGACCGTCTGGCTTGGTTTTACCGTTTTCTGTCCATCTGTTCTGTGTTCTGTAGTTTGAGGCTGAATTTTCACGGTCGGGTTTCTGTCAGAGTACTCTGGGATAATAATCTGGTTTCTTTTGTTATTTGTCAGTGGGAGTTTCCGGATCCGGTTTTCCTCTTGTCTCCCGCTTGTCGTGTTGGTGATTTATTTCTGTTGTCTACCTAGCAGATAGGGGTTTTTTGTCTTCGCGGCGGGATCGTGCGGTTGTTTCCATACCAGAGGGACTTGGGAAGATGGTTTTTTCCGGCGGTCTGAGCAGGATTTCTTTTCACTGAGGGTTTTGCTTTACCATAGCTACCGCTTCATGTAGTTATTGTACCCTAGTAGTTGAAAACAATCGCACATGATACAAAAAAGAAACAAGAAAGACCTCTTTGTTGCCAGGAACTATCTCCTCTACACCTCCGGCGATTGAAATCTCAACATCATGAGAAATCATCTTTGTTTGGTCCCCCCTCTCCCCTCTTCTGATGGCCTCGCTGCCTAGGAGGGTGATGCTCCGGTCTCCTCACTCCTCCCTCTGTTTCCCTTCTGATGGCTTAGCTATCTCAGTGCCTTTATCTACGTGCCTTCATGCTGTTTCACTTCTTTTTCCGCACTTGCTTTATTGCCCTCACTTAGCATTTGCACGGTCGGCAACCACTTCGCCTCGTCTTAGGCATAGCGCAGCTTCGGGTTATCGGTGAAGTAGTGGCCCTGGTGGCTCTGTCCTCTGGTATTGCACTATCTCCTGAGCGCTACGGTTGTTACGGTAGCGTTGTCGAAAAATTGTGATCCTTGGGTGGTCCTTTGCCTCGTACTTGTCGGTATTGGCTGTACCCCTCCTTTCTCGCTGCCTGGTTTCGTCCCGTTGCTCGGTTACAGCTATCCCACGATCTTTGGCTGGTACCATACTGCTCTCCTTTCTCGGCTCTGTGCCCTTATGATGCTCTTAACTCTGTCTTGTTCCTACCAGATTTCAGCCTTCCGCCTCTGGCCTTGCCCCTCAGGGGAAAGGGCTATGCACTTCTTCTGCTCCGGGTTCCAGTGGCTACCGGGTCTTGCTCCTTGCCCAACATGTCTCCGCCGCGCTGGCTTAGTCTGATGGATCTCCCTCCGGTCCTTGCCTTGACTTTCACTTCTGGGCTATATGCTCCGGCCACTACGGCCCTCGTATTATGATCGTTGTGGGTTGGTTCATCCGCCCTTTGTCAATGGGGTTGGGATTTTTAGGCGGGCATGAAGTTTTTCTTTGTTTGGTTCATAGGTTTCTCACTGTCGCTTTGGGGCTTTTCTTTGGGGTTGATGTCTGTGGTGGTTCTTGGTTCGATGTTTTCAGGACTTTTGTTTCTCTCATAGTTTTTACCAGTAGTACCGGGCTTTCGCTTTCTACCTCTATTCAAAGTAGTTTAGGTTAGTCGGGCACGGTCCGATGGTTTTAGCGAGGGGGATGAGGGATGGACTATAGTTGGAGGTTTTTTGTCTACATCGGTGATCTTAGGCTAGACGCGACTTTGTACGAGGCTGGTGCCAAAAATGATGAGCAGTTGCAACAAAAACAACACTAAGAATTCGGATACACAATACTCTGCAGGCAATATCTCAACTACAAAGAAAACTAATAGGATCAAAGTAAACTAAATATTACAATGCAAATTGACTTTAAAGCAAATATAATCAAAATTGTGTTTGCATGCCTCTTTGTTGTTTGACTTGTTTGAGGCGATCGGGCATACTCTCAATATACCCGTTCCAATCTTCCGGTTCCAGATCCTCCCCCTCCTCTTCCACAGCCTGGCGCATTTCCTGAATGGTTCCCAGAAAGCTATCGCATGCCTTGATGCGTTGCTTCATCAAGCGCCAGACTTTTTCGATGGGGTTGACGTCTGGGGAGGCAGCCGGTCGAGGATGTAATAGTATGCCTAACTTCGCCTTGACCCCAACCAAGGCACGGCGGGTCCCATGTACTGGTGCTCCGTCTTCCATAAAATGGAAGGCGGGGGATACTGAATAACCTAACAAACTGTGGAAAGCGGGGGAGATGATAGGTTCTAAGACCTGTTGTTGATAGTCCTTCATAACCAGCCCTTTTTTCCCACTACCAACAAGAAAAACAAGAGGTGACTTCCAGTCATGACTGATAGCTCCCCAAACATGAACAGAGATCCTTCCACTATGAAAGCTATGTTGTAGACAATGATCGTGGTAGCGTTCGTGCGGTAAACTGGTGACCCAAGTGGATCCTCATTTTGATGTATCGAAGAAACACTCATCTGAGTATATGAGTTTTCTCAAAAAGTCAACTGGTTTTGGCCAGTGCTCGCCGCCGTACCTCATCCGTTCACGCTGATTTTGTCAATTGATAAAAGGCTTTTTGCAGGCTTTAAAGTGTGAATAACCATAGCGCGAAAGGGCCCTCTGAATTGTCCGTCCGGATACAGATAGCCCAACTTTCTGACCAAGCCATCTCCAGCACAACTTTCTCCCTTCCCATCCGCTTCGAAGCCGACCAATCAACCGACAAATATCGTGTTTGTTCAAGCGGCGTGGGCGCCCAGGTTGTAATCTTGTCCGTCTAAACCTTGGTATACGACTCCATCGTGAAACTGTCGCACGTGGAACGTTGGTTTCATGGGCCACTTCTGACTGCGATAATCCTGTCTCTAATAGAGTAATTACGCTAGTTCGGGTCTGTGTCGTCCATTCATCCATTGGAAGCTGCCGTGGTGGGGTATTCATTTTTTAAAGTATGGGTAGGTGGTTGCGATGGTGAAAAATTTGCACGTTGCTGCTCATCATTTTTGGCACCAGCCTCGTACATATTTGGCTACTGGCTTAATAAACAAATATAAGCGGGAAAAATAGAAAAAAAAAACAGAAGAAACAAAAAAAGTCCTCTTTGTTGCCACGAACCTCCTCCTCTAGACCTCCGGCGATTGAAATCTCAACACCACGAGAAATCATTCTCACTTTTCACTATCTGCACTCTGAGTGAGCTGCACCCCCCCCTACTGAATGATTCGGACTTGGGCACCCATTTCTTAGGTCCCATCCCTGCCTCCCTTCTACGTTTGTTTCACATTCTCGCTTAACATTCGCCCGGTCGGCAACGCCCTCACGTCCATGATACAGACGGCTGGGATCACGGTTTGCAGTAAGAGCAAACTTTTCACCAGGCTACGGTCAATTTCTCTGCTCTCTTCGATTACATTCCGCTTGAGGCTGCCTGGTCAGACACGCACACGTTTCTGATAGTTCCAACCATACTTGCGTCTACCCCTCCTTCTCTCCTCTTGGTCTTGTCACGTTGCTCGGTTGTAGCTACACTTCCCCTCTGTTGGCTGATATCCTTCTACCACCAAGCCTTGTGCCCCCCGCGGGGTTCCACAGTAGCATACTCAGTTAAGCTCTATCAGGGTATTGCACTGCCTCCTCGGTCAGTGTCAACGCCTTGGGCTCGGAGTAATGTCGGTTGACGACCTTTATTTAAACTCACTTTAGGCTGCACCTACGGAGATGGTGTTTTATTGTTTGTTAGGTTTCTACTTAGTGGGATTTCTGTGTTTCCTGAAGTGTTTGGGTTTTTCTTTTATGAAACTTTCGTTTGTTTAGGGGAGCTTTCCAAAGGTTTTTCTGCATCTTCCTGCTTGCTCGCTGGGAGTATTTTGCTACTTTTTTGTGGGTGAGATGTGAGGTTGGGCCCGTCCCATAGGGTCTTGGGGGCGTGGCTTTAATCCCAGGAGGGGAGAGATACGTAGGTTTTTCTTAGCCATAGCTAGCGCTGCATGTCTGGTTTTTCCTGATAGTTGTACAAATAAAATGCAAAACTGATATAACAACAAAAAAGAAAACAAAAAAGAAAATGGCCTCTTTGTTGCTCACGAACCATCTCCTCTACACCTCCAGCGATTGAAATCTCAACACTGTGAGAAATCATCGTCACCTTTCACTACCCATACTCTGAGTGAGCTGCATCCCCTCTCCCCCCCATGATGGATTTGGACTTGGGTACCCGTTTTTTAGGGTCCGTCCCATCCTCCCTCTTGCTCTAGTTTTGCCTTCTCACTTAACATTTGCACAGTCGGTTACAGACAGCTGAGATCACGGTTCGCAGTAAGAGAAAGCTCTTCACTAGGCTAAGTCAATTTTTCTGCTCTCTTCAATTATGTTTTGCTCGAGCCTGCCTAGTCAGACACGCACACGTTTCCGATAGTTCCTACGATACTTGAGTCTACCCCTCCATTTCTCCTGGTTTCGTCCTGTACCTCGGTTACAGCCACACCTCCCCTCTTTTGGCTGGTATCCTACTACCACTCAACCTTGTGCCCCCCACGGCTGTCCACGGTTGCATCCTAGGTTACGCTCTATTGTGGTATTGCACCGCCTCCTGGATTGATGGCAACGCCTTGGGCTGGGAGTATTGTTGGTCGCCAACTTTTTTAAGTTGTTTAGGCTGCCACTACGGAGATGTTGTTCTATTCTTTGTTAGGTTTTCATTTAGTCGAGTTTCTGTCTTTCCCGCCTGTGTGGGCTTTCCTTTGTGAAACTTTCATTTGTTCACAGGAGCTTTCTAAAGAGTTTTCTCCGTCTTCCTGCTTGCTGGCTGAGAGTACTGTTACTTTTTTGAGGGTGAGATGTGCGGTTGGGGCCGTACCACAGGGTCTTGAGGGCGTGGCTCTGATCCCATGAGGCGAGAAATGGGTAGTTTTTTCTTCACCATAGATAGCGCTGCATGTCTGGTTTTTCCTAGTAGTTGTACGAATAAAATGCAAAACTTATATTAAAAAAAAAAAGCAAACAAAAAAGAAAAAAAAAGGCCTCTTTGTTGACACAAGCTTTTCGCGCTCTACTTTCCCCCTCTACATTTCTAAAATCTCTGCGACAAACCCGTTTTGCTTCCAGGACACACGCCGGCGCCCATTCACCACTCTCCGTCCCATGTCGGAAAGACCACCCATCCCCCCAGGCAACCAATCCCTGGCAGCTGCCATCTCGTGAGCCTCCACACCTCAGAATACCGAAATTCCCCTGTCCACCTCCCCGGTCCCCAGTCCCTCCCCTCCTCTAGCTTTACTCGCGGACATTTTCAAACAAACAAGGGATGAACTCCCCCTGCCCCCCAACTTGGTTCCCCACCTCTCCGATGCCAGCCTCCAATCCATCACCCCTGGTGAAGGATCTCTCCTCTCCATCCTCTGCTCGACTGTCTCTGGTATCGTAGTGATCACCTCCCAACTAGACACCATGTCGAAACAAATCGACAACCTCACAAATGGGAACGGCGAACTCCACACACAGGTCCATGACCTCTCCTCTCACATCGACAACGCCTCTGTTACACAGGAAGACCTCGCCCTCATCCAAGCCTCGCTACGTGACCTTTCACATAGAGTCTCAGCCCCCACTCTGGCCCTACCCACTTATTCCCCCGCCCCAAACAGATGGGCGCAGCCCCCAATGCCAGCCACTGGAACCGCCCCAAAAGGCCCCCCCCCTCAGTAAAAACCCCTCACACCCTCACCCACACCCCAGCACCCGGCTCCAATCGACTCCTCGGTCCACAGGCCCTATTATGACACATGTCTTGGTAAAATGTTTGGCAACCCTCAACTAAACACCAAGGCCTTCCCCTACTCCTGGGAAGCGGAACAATTCCGTGCTGGCAAGTATGACCTGTCAGCTTTCACTGACGCCGCTTTACACCCTGACTACGAACCCAAATACCCACTGTTGTACGCCCAAGCGGCCGGCTCCGGCGGGAAAGGCCAAAAAAAATAACCTAAGCAAGCAAAGGCAACAGAGGTTGCGAACATCAAGGATAGGTTCTTAAGGCTACCCCATTCACTCCCCTTCACCTCCAGACAGCTCTTTGCACCAAGCTCTTCCCCTACCCCCCATCCCCTTTCAGGATGTATCTCCCGTTCCCTTCTAGATATCGTTGCAAACACCCTCGCCGACTCCAACAGTCTCCTCCCCAAAGGCTCTCTTGCCAAGGTCAATGACCAAGACGCTGTCTCTCTCACCTACACCGACCCGCACACCCCTGCTTCTTCCTATGCCCCCTATTTCAAGGTTCTCACCAGAAGCCTCAACCAGGCCTACCCAACAGGGGACAACCCCTGGCTCCTCTTCGGCCTTGCCCTGACCGCTATTCAGCTAGTCATACACAGCATACGAACTGATAAGATGCCTGAAGAGGACGAGGAGCCCTTTCCCAATCTCAAGAAGTCTATTGGCTGCTAAAAGAGCTCCAGATCAAGTCGGCCAGGTACCTTAACCGTGACCGAGCTACTCGAACTGCCAAAGAAGGGCTTTGGGTTATTATTTGCGTTGACCCCAGCGACGTTCCAGCCCTTACCTCCTCTATCTTCCAACTCCAACTGCCTCAAGGTGGAGAAAGCAATCTCCGCCAACCACTACACTCAATGTACCAACTGCTGCCGTTTTGGCCACGCCTCCGCCTGTTGCAAACAAAAACACCCTTCCTGTCGCCTGTGTGCGCTTCACCATACCAAGGCCGCGCACAGATACCAGAACCCCACATGCCCCAGAGGCGGCAATGACAAACCAGTCGCCAACTGCTACCCCACCTCCCACCCATATTGCCCCAACTGGGAAGATGACCACACTGCTTACTCCAAAGAATGCAAAGCCCGCCCAGTTCCTCCCCCTCGACCAGAAGCCCCGCCGGAGTCAGTCGGCTCCTCCTTATCCTCGGACAGTCAAGAGTCCGTAGATGTGGAAGAAGATGGCGCCACAGCTCCCACTACTCGCAAGGCCTGTCCAGCCCCAAATATGGACCCTGCCACCCCCCGCCCTCTAACAGCCATTCCGGCGCCCTTAACAGGCATGGCGGGGCCTGCTCCATCAGGCCCCCCCGCGCCCCCTGTTACTCCAGTTAACCATCGGGGTTGTCCCCACCATGATTAACACACAACCTCTCAACACTACCGGGGGGCTGGCCCCTCCACCCACTATCACGCGCATTCAACACAACTGCCTGGGAAGCTGGGATGTATTTCTTTCCCTATTTTGGTCGTTTTCAACACGCCATCCTCCGCATATGGTTTTTCTACCAGACCCCCGTGCTTCCAAAGGCTTCTTGCCCTCCTTTAATGGGTACAAATCCTTCGCCCCCCCGTACCACTCCCAAAAGTGTCCTGTTTTTTCTCCATGGAATTTTTCAAGTTCAACACTATTCTTCCAGGGTTCACGCCGGATGCGAACGACCACATGCATATTGATATTTACACCCCCTTAGCCGGCTTCGGCACCAAACATCCCTACCTTCGCTTGACAAATATTTCTTCTGGTTCCAGGTACCCACAACCCCATACGGTCCGACTAGACCAAATTTTCACCCCTCTTGACATTCCCTACCTTGTGGTAGGAGATTTCAACATCCATAGCCCCCGTACTGACCACCTCCAGTGCTCCTCTTCGCAGGAAGCTGCCATTGCCAACCCATATTTCGACAGGGCCGATGATCTCTGCTTTGCCTGCCTCAACACACCTGGGGAATACACCCACTACCCCCTCTCTGGCCCACACAGACCTAGCGTCATTGACCTGGCCTTCGCCAATCCCCTCATGACCCCCTTCGCTCACAACTGGAATACCTCCTCCCTCCCTTCCACGGGCTCAGACCACGTCCCCGTCTCCATCTCCTTGTCACCCCTACTCCGGCAAATCCCGCCCCCACAACCTAAATGGGAGGAACTGGATTGGACGGCCCTGGAAGATCACATCAAAGAATTCTGAGTCCCACCCCCTCCTCCGCATCCATCCCTCAAACAATTTGACTCTTGGTTTTCATCATCCCGTTCCTGCCTCACCTCCACCCTTAGGACAGCGGCCCCCACCTCACGTACCACTGCTAGGTCTAAACCTTGGTGGACCCTCCTTCTAACCACCCTCCGCAAAGAATACAAGAAAGCCACGAGAAAGGCCAATGGTCTCCAGACAACGCAGGCGAGGGATATTGCCAAGGTTTCTAGGAACGGGTACTTCAAGGTGATCAAAAGGGCTAAGTCGACCTACTGGGCTGACTTTCTCGCCAAAACCACCCCAGACCATATTTGGACAGCCAAAAAGCTGGTTGCCCTGCGACAGGCAACCCGCTTCCCCTCTCTTACGAACATGCACGACCCCACCTCCATCAATGATGCCCTCCTCGCTCACTTTTTTCCACCAAGGGCGGAGCCCCTTCCTAGGGGCAGGCTCTCCCTCATACCGGACTCACCTACCCTCACCCGGGAAGAAATCTCCCTGGCCTTAGCCAAATCCTCCCCCTCCTCGGCCCCAGGCCCGGACGAAATCCCCTACTTGATCTGGAAAAATATCCACACAGGCTGTCCCGACATCCTCCTAGAACTCTTAAACCCCCTTTTGACCTATAGCTACCATCCCCCTTCCCTATAGGTGGCCAATGGTGTCATTCTGGACAAACCTGGGAAGGCCTCCTACTACTACCTGGCCTCCTTTCGCATCATTGTACTGCTAAAAACCGTCTCCAAGAGCCTGGAAAAAGTCATGGGGGGCCGCCTCCTCTCCCTAGCCAGGTTATCTGGACTACTTCACCACAACCAATCCGGTTCGGTCCGTGGCCTGGGCAGTTTTGACGCCTGTGCCCCCCTCGTACACGAGGTTAAGACCCTCCAACGCACCCACTGTATGGTCTCCTCCCTCTTACTCGACATCAAGGCCGGCTTTGACAATGTCGAATCAATCATGCTCCGCAAACGCCTCCTGCATAAGAACACCCCGAAATATATGGTCGATTGGATCTCCTCCCGCCTTGCGGAACCAAAGTGTACTATGATCTATAAAGGCTCCCCCAAGACACCAGCCCCCATCATGGTTGGGACCCCGCAAGGGGCACCCATCTCCCCCCTGCTCTTTCTTATATACATTGTACCACTCCACACCGACATCGAAGGGGGCCTTATGCTCTGGTATGTAGACGACTTCGCCCTCACAGGTTCCTCCCCCTCTTACCGGTCCAATATTCGCCGCCTACAAAAGCTCATTATATCCCTCTCCCAATGTGCTGCCGCTTTGGGGGTCTCTTTGTCCATTCCAAAAACGGAACTTATCCATTGGCGCACCCCGAGCCAGAGGGGTACCACCAGATCCAACCATCCCGTCACCCTCAAGGACTAGATCTTCCATCCCTCCCAAGTGGTGAGGTGGCTCGGCTACTGGTTTTCCCCTCCCCTGAACTCTATCCACCACTTTGAGAGGCGCCTGGCACTAGCCAGTGCCATCTTCCCCTTGCTAAAGAGGGTCACCTCGCCTGGGGCGTGAGACTGTCCTTTTGTCACACACCGTCTCGCCATAGATCTCATCCTCCCGATCCTCACCTACGGGGAGGGCCTCCTTGTCCCAAATACCCGCTCAATCAACCGCATGAACTCCTTTTGGCATAGGGTCCAGAGGTGGACCATCAACTGCTTTTTCGCCACTCTCATCCCTATACTAGCCAGAGAATCCTGCCTCCCTCCCCTCAGCCTGTACTGCAGGCACAAGAGATAAACCGCGGCGCTCAGGGTCTGCTACTCGCCTCCGTCCTTGTACCCAGCAACTTCTCACCTCCGCCCCACGTTCCCCTCCCTGTCAAAATTCAGAGCCCCCGACACCTGCTGGCTTTTGACTACTAGCCTAGCACTCATGTACTGGCCCCTCAATTGGAGAACACCGGTACCCTCCTCTCGTACAGGGAAACACATCCCCATCAACAAACTCGCTCACATCGCCTTCCCACTCTTCCCTCAGATTCTGAAGACCACCCTCCCGGCGACAGAGAACATCCCTGCCCCGGCCCTTATGGCCTGAACCTATGCCACCCTCAAGGAAAGGTCCCGTGCCCTACTCTTGCAAGACTTGGAAGAATCCCTCTCAGCCCTGCCCTACTACCCATACCCCACCTCCTACACCCCCCACCCATTCATGGGACTCGACAAGTTTGCCGCGGGCTGCATACATGATTTGCGTTCAGGGAAATGCTACCTCCAGGCCCACCCCACCTGATGCGACGACCCGGACTGCCTATCCACCTGCTCTAGGTATTCCGAAACCGCAGAAACCTTCGAGCACGCTGTCCTACACTGCCCACCCAGAGGTGACGCCAGATGCCTTCACCTAAGTGCAGTCAAAAGCGTCTCGCCCGATAGCCCAATCTGAAACCTCCTTCCATCCCGCTCAGCCCTCCGGCGCTTCATCCTAGACACTCAAGTGGGGTTTCCGCTCAGCGAGATTCCACCCCCCCCATACTACCTTCCCTGCCCCTCGAACCCCTACCCACCGACACGCCCGCTTTTTTCCCCACCCTACGACCCACAGTTCACTAGGCAATGTTTTCCTTAGTCGGATTTATGGCTTCCGAAGGGTGTTGCAATTTTCCTATATTAGTGATGTTTTGAACAGTCGAGGCCAGCGGTTTTTGGGCTTCGTTACTTAGTACTAGCAGAGCGTGGAAAATGGTTTCTTTTGTTGTTGGTTTTTGCTTTATAGATTTTGTTTTTTCCATCCCCACCGCTACATGAAGCTTTTTGTACCTTAAAATAATGAACACATGATATAAAACAAAAAAGAAAAAAAGGCCTCTTTGTTGACATGCTCCACACCCCCTATTTTCCTAACCACAAATTTTCCAACACCACAGTTTCTAACGCACGATCCCCACCCGGACCTTGTCTCTGAGTTGACTAGTGTGTCACACACTCTCTCCACTTGTTATGGATCCTCTTGGACCCCCCATCTTGCTCTTCCATTCCCATGCCGGGCCGCTGTCTACCACCCCTTCTACCTCTGAGATTTCATCTGAGGCTTGTTATTTGTCCTCGTTGTTCTCCCGTACCCGTTCCCTCATCAATTTAACTCCCGAGCCACTCACCTCCTTGACCCCCCAGAAATGCGACAATTTCTCGACCGCCGAAAGCTCTCTCCTCCCTCTGGTGTGCACCTCACTCCACGCAGTCAACTCGCTTGGCTCTCAGGTGGAGGAGCTCCGCTCTACAGTCCATGATCTGCAGTCTCAGGTCGCCAATTCTTCCCCTAACGAGCAACTCCGTGAAATCTGCAACGCCCTTCGTGACCTAACACCTAGGATGGCCGCCCCCCCTACTGCAGTGGCAACCCAGAAAGGGGGTCGCCCACCCCCACCAACAGTTTCCTCAGGTGCCTGCCCTGGCCCCTCTGGCTCAGCCCCCTCGCTCTCCTCTTCTGATAATGCTCCCCCCGCCCCCACGCCCCCCCCTCAGACTAAGTCTTACGCCCAAGTTATAGATAGTAGCACCTTTGAGTCCAACGCTGCAGTCAGAGCCAATAAAGCTAAGGCCAAAGCTAAAGGAAAGAATTCCCCCTCTGGCACCTCTGCCAATAAAGTCGTGGCGGTCACGCTGAATGCCTCCCTGATGGGTCCCGCCCCACTCCACAGTGCTGCCAGAAGGTTTTTCGCCCTTCGCTCAACTCATGGTCCCCACCCTCAGGAATCCTCTATTCGTGTTCGTTTCCCCGACATCGCTGCCTCGGTACTCCCTGAAGCCAGTTCTGTACTCCCTAAATCGTTCAGAGTCTCGGTTAACCCGAAGGACGCTGTCTCTCTCACTGTGACTGACCCCCTGGTTCCCGTCTCCTGCTATGCTCCTTTCTTTGATGCCTTTGCCGCTAGGCTCAACCAGTCCTTTCCGGTTAACGACAACCCGTGGGAACACTTTAGCTACGCCCCCACCTATGTTCAGTTGGCCATCCATGGCCTGCCCATGGACGCCCACCCTGACTCGAATGAGGAACTTCACCCTCTACTGCTCACTGGCGTGGATAACGCCAAGAATCTAATTATTCCCTGCTCCTGCTTTTTCATTGCTGACCATGAATCCAGAATTGAAGGAAAGAAAGTCTTCTCCGTCGTTGTTCATGTCCCCGCAGACTTGGCATGGTGTATGACTCACCCCCCCCACATCCTCCTTTTCGGCGACAACCGCAAAGTTAAAAGGGGCTACTCCACTAACGCTCAGAGCCAGTGTTATAACTGCTGGAAGTTTGGGCACCTGAAACCATTCTGCAAAGAATCGACGGTATGTCAGCACTGCGGTGGCCCTCACTCCAAGGCCGACCACCGCTGCTCCAACCCCGTATGTCCCAAAGAAGGGAACACCCGCCCCGTTCTAGGATGCTGTATAGTCTCCCTAGCCAGATATCCCAACTGCCACATCCCTCATTCCGCCAGAGATAGAGACTGCCCTGAGCGCCCGCCCGCCACCAATTCCTCTTTCCCCCCCCCCGTCGATGCCGATGCAATGGATCCCGCTGACACTATCCCAGCCCTTCCCCCCGTGACCCGGACCCCAACACTCCGGAAACGCGCCCCATTCTGTTGGGTGCTGACCCTCTCATTACCCCTAGACCGATGCCTGCTTTTTCGTCCTTTCCCCCTCCCTCAAGGCCTGGCCGCCCACTTCCCGATACGGACCTGAGCCCCTCCCCTGCTCCTAGAGACACATCAGCCTTGCGCCGGTAAATGTCCCACAACCCTCCTGACCTCTCGACGGGGCCGGCCCCCCTCCGATCGCTTTAGCTTGTTCAACACTACTGCCTAGGGAGCTGGAATGTGTATCTTTCCTTGTTTAATTCTTTTGTTGATTCCCCTAACTATCCAGCCATTGTGGCCCTTTAAGATTCCCCCTTTTGGAGGGGTCACCTCCCTTACTTTCAAGGTTTTGACAGTTTTTTTCCTTCTTCACCGGCCTCCAAGCCCAGAGTTGCTTTTTATGTTTCTTTGGCTTTTCATAAAGAGGTCTCGGTTCTTCCCAACTCTATGGGAAGGGGAGATTTGTTCGCGCTTGATGTATTTGCTAAAGACTTGTTTGGTGTTAGCTTTTCTTCTTTTCGGGTTTTGAACCTATATAACTCTCCAAGCAAGAAGCGAGAAGTCACCTGACTTTCACCCCTGGCTGCTTTTCCTAGTTTTTCCGCTCCTCTGCTCGTGGTAGGGGACTTTAACCAGCACCACCCCCTTGCGAATCCCACTCGTCACCACTCCCATAAGGAGCTGGCTCTTTCCTTCCCAAACTTTCAAAGACCTTCAGAGCTGGGATTTTCCCTTCTCAATCGCCCAGGTGTATTTGCTAGGCTTCCCTTTAGTGGCTCGAACAGGCCTTCTGTTATTGATTTTGCTTTTTTCTCAACTCTTTTGCATCCGTTTATTCAGAGATGGGACACGTCCCTCCCCTCCACCAGTTCTGATCATGTTCCCATTTCAATCTGTCTGCAGCACCTGAAGTTGCACCCCCCCCCGGCCCCAGCTCCCAACTGGCTCCCTACTGATTGGCCGTCACTCTCCCCACTCCTTACTGACCTGGTACTACCACCCCCCCGGTCGACCCCCCCCTAACTGCCGTTGAAACCTGGTTTGATGGCGCCCTTCGTTCGGTAACCTCGCTGTTAATCTGCCATACTCCTCTCTCTTGCCCATGGGGCACATCCATACCATGGTGGTTTCCGCTGCTGTCCCTCCTCCGTCGCAAATATAATTGTGGGTCTCGCAAAGTGAGGGCCTCTCACTCTCCACAGGATAGGACGACGGCCAGGCTCTCCAAGATTGGGTACTTCAAGGCCATTAAAGGGGCGAAAAACTGCTACTGGAGGTCTCTTCTCGCCTACGCTATCGCTCGTTCCATCTGGACGGTCAAAAAGCTTTCCCTGAGCCGGCCCGTCTCTCGCTTCCCCTTTTTCCCCTAGTTCGACACCCCCGCAGACATCAATTCCTCACTCTTAAGTCATTTCTTCCTGGCCCAACAAGCCCCCCAGCTACGTGCTAGGCTCTCCGCGTTCAGTGATGCCCCATCCCTCACGGCCAAAGAGCTCTCCTCGGCTCTCTCCAAGTGCTCCCCATCTTCCGCCCCAGGGCCGGAGACCATTCCCTACTGTGGGTGGAAAGCCCAGCACAGGGCCCATCCCCACATCTTGATCTCTCTCCTGGCCCCGCTCCTAGTCTATGGCCATCACCTCGCCTCCCTTAAGCATGCTCACGGTGTAGTTCTTGACAAACCTGACAAGGCCTCTAATGACTCCCCAGCTTCCTTTCGCATTATCGTCCTACTCGAAACCGTCTCTAAGATCCTTGAAAGGGTTGTCGCTTCTTGCCTCTCCGTAGTTGCCCGTTTCCAAGGTCTCCTGTCCCCCAACCAGTGTGGTTCTCTCCCAACCCTCTCCTCCATCAATGCCTGCACAGCAATAGTCCATTCGGTCCGCACTCTGCAGAGGTCTTGTAGAAACGTTTCGTCTTTGGTTTTGGATATCAAGCACGGCTTTGATAATGTTGACGCCTCCATTCTTTGCTCCCTACTTCGCAGGAAAGAGGTAAATTGTTACTTGATTTCTTGGGATTTTTCCTTTTTAACTGATAGGAAATGTTGCTTGTTGTTTCAAGGTTCAGCTAAGATATTTTCCCCCATTACTGTTGGGACTCCTCAAGGGTCGCCTATTTCTCCTTTGTTATTGGTGATTTATGTTTCTTGTTTATATGTGGAGATCCCAAAGGGGGTCATTTTGTCTTATGTTGATGATTTTTCTGTGACCGTTGCTTCCCCCTCATACCGAACCAATGTCAGGTTGCTTCAGAAGGCCTTCGGGGTTATGAAGGCCAAAGCGACTGCGGTCAAGGTTGATTTCTCCATTCCCAAGACAGAGCTTATTCACTGGCGCACTGCTCGACAGAGGGACCAGCCGGACGACCCTTCACCTCCTCCCATTGCCCTAGACAACTAGGTGTTCTTTCCCGCTAAGCAGCTCCCTGGGCTGGGCTACTAGTTTCTCCCGAACCTTTCATCCACCGCCCACCTTTCTCGGCGACTCGCCCTCTCCCAGGCCGCCTTTGTAGTGATGAGAAGACTGTCTGGTCACGGATCTGGAGTCTCCCCGCACCTCTGCCACAAGTTGGCCTACTCGCTTATTTTTCCCATACTGTCGTATGTGGCTGAGCATTTTGTTCCCACTAAAGGACTTCTCCAGAAGATGGATGTCCACTGGCACCATGTCCAGAGATGGGTTACCAACTACTTTAGATCCACTCCGACTACCATCCTGGCCGCTGAAGTGGCACTCCCCCCCCTCTAGGTACCTCTTGGTCATAAACGCCGCATGGCAGCCCTGCGCCTAGGCTGCTCTGTTACTACCATCAATTCGGCAGCAGCCCAGGTCCCCACCTGTTTCCATTCCGCTCTCCCTGACCGGGAGAAGGAGAGCCTAAGGTCACTCTGTATTGGCCTTGACCCCAATATCAGGCCCCTCCTCTGGTCCACCCCGGCACCGAAACCGGCCGTTAGGATCCACCTTTAGGTAGATGCTCTCGCCCACCTCATACTCCCACTCATGGAGGAGTCGTCTGTCTTGCCCCTTTTAGGATCCTCCCTACTGACGGGTCTTCCGGACCTTTCCTCAGATGCCCTCATGAGGGCCTCCTATCGTATCCTCCAGTGCAAGGCTCTTTCTATGATGATCAATTCGTGGAACCCCTCCGCTCCCGCACCGGATTATTATGTATTCCCCTTTGCGATAGCACCGCACCCATTTATCGGTCTTAGCACGTTTATGGCCTGCCGAAAACACCAAATGCGGGCCCAGAAGAGCTATCTGGCCGCCCATCCCTCCTGGTCCCAACCTAATCTCTCTCTCCTGTGCACACTGTGTGGAGAGGAAGACGAGACATTCAGCCATGCCATCCTCGACTGCGGAGCCAAAGCTATTCCCAGGGCCTACCACCTCCAAGGTGTATCCTCCCTCAGGGCTGACTCCCCACTTTGGTCCTCTACCCAACTCCTAGTGGGGCTCGCCTCCTTCATCAATAAGACGTGCACCAACCTTCCTCCCTCTATGGCCTCCTATGTGGTGTACTCACCTGTTTCGATGCTTTTTTCTTCTTTTTCCCAGGATGGTAGGGGGTCCGTCGCTTTGTCTCCTGTGTGCTTTGTTTGAAGTGGCTAAATGGGGTTGATTGATGTTCAGATTGTTGTTTATGATTTTTTCCAGCTAAACTCGTGGTGGGTGTTTATTTTTTGCTATTGAAATTCCGTATGTTGGTTTTGTATCGAGTACTTGATACAGTTTGGGGAAGATTGGTTGAGATTTTTATTTTGTTACATTTGCGAGTGTGATTAAGGTTTTCTTTACACTATAGCTAGTGCTGCATGCGAGTTCTTTTACCATAACAACGAATACATCATAAAAAAAGAAAAAAAAATACAAAAAAAGTGGCCTCTTTGTTGAGAGTTCTTCACGCAATCATCTAAGCTATTTTCCTACAATATACTTTCATCTTTACGGTTGAACAATCGGGCCGAGAACATAGTGTCTCTCATGAGCTTAGCGATATAGCGTACCAACAGCTGTCTGTATACTCAGCTGTCATTATTCGTATGAAAGAAGTGTGATCACTACCAAGGATAGGGGTTACCTGCTGCAAGTATCGCCCGAGGGAAAGAGGATTGTAACCTTTGATTCCGTCAAACATAAGCAGCACTTAACCACAAACAGACACAACAGAATCACCACAAGAAGACGAGGTCGAAGTAGCAACATTCAATACTACTGCACTAGAAGAAGCACTCGACCAGACATTAGGAGAATCAGGGGCAACTAGCCCAGACATATCGGAACCAGCATCACCAGCCGGGTCAGAAGTAACTACACTCCCAGGCGGAACTCGACAGAATACCATGTCGCTAGCAACAGGAGCAGCGAACCCAGGAGAGACAGCAGACACAGGGAATGCCGGTACCCAGGTACGGGAACTCAATGCAGACCAACTCCAGCAGATTATGGAAAACCTCACAGGAGGCAACCAAAGACCAAAGATTAAAGAACCAGAGACGTTCACAAGAGATCGAACCAAATTACGAGGATGGCTGGCACAACTTAAGGTCTACTCCACAGCTGTGGGATGGACTGAAGGCCATCATGCCGACAGGATCCTGTATACCTCAAGCCTCCTAAGAGGAGACGCAGGAGCATGGATTACGCCCTGTGCGGAAGGACGAATTTCTCACGAAAAAAGTAAACCACAGAAAGGACGACAAATACAGTACGAAATCTGAACGGAACCTTCAAACCAACAAACAACAACACTGTCGAAGGAGATACAATGAACTTGGATGTGACAAGACGAAAACCAAGACTACACTCTGAGGAATTCAAAAGAAGAATAAGGGACAAACTATGCATCAAATGCGCAGGGGCAGGACACCAAGTACGGAACTGCGATCGACCATGAGATGGCAGAAACTATACCATGACACCCAAACAGGGAGAATTCAATAGAAGGGTGGGACCCTGGGCAGCAAAACTGACCATCAAGGAAATAGAAGTCAAGGAAGATCCCGAACAGTCGGGAAACGACGAAAGTCGCCAGTACAGGATGGTACTAGGGACAGACCGGAACGAAAACCCATCATCATGCAAAACTACTACTCGGCACTCAACTACACGGAATCACTCGAACCGGAAAACGATCACCACATGATCAAAATACAACCACACGGAAAACAGGAGTCAGTTACGATACATGTGATGATAGATTCAGGGGCTACTGAAGACGTGATCGAGGAAGGCATATGCACAAAGCATGGAATTACGAAGACAAAGGCCAAGAAAAGAAGGCAGATTTAGCTTGCAGATGGAAAACCAAGCACTATGGGTCCAGTTACCCGTCTGGTGAAAGTACCTATAGATATCAACAGCCATACGGAATTGGCGACCTTTCAAGTGGTAAACCTCCAAAACCATGAAGTCATTCTAGGAATGCGATGGTTACCAACGCACAATCCCACGATTGATTGGGATCAGAAGAAAATCACATTCAACAGCGAACGATGTATGACATGGTGTCTCAACAGTTCCTCAGTTGCATATGGAGTACCAGAAGACGAGGCTCAGGAGGAAAACCTACTTACCAAGTACTCAGAAGTACAAACTGAAATGGACAAACAAGTCCAGCTTCTGTGATTATCTCCTCAGGCTAGGATGCCTACGAAAGGATCGAAGGAGGCAGCAGGACATGACCTGTATGCCAACGAACAAGTCTGTATACTTGTAGGAGAACAGAAAATAGTCGGAACCGGAATAGCCATCGGGCTACTTCAAAATACCTATGGGCGCATTGCTCAGTGGAGTGGTTTCGCAGTCAAACATAGACTCACAACCAACGCAGGGGTAATAGACGCAGACTATACCGGGGAAATAAAAGTGGTCTTGGTCAACCAAGGTACCGACCAGTTCCAGGAGAAACAAGGCGATCGGATCGCACAATTGATTATCGAAAAAGTCAATACGGAAGAACTGCAGGAAGTTCATGAACTGAAGATGACGGATCAAGGAACCAAAGGATTCGGAAGAACAGACAAATCAAAAAAAGACAAACGACTGATTGATATCAGCGAAATATCGGCAAAGGCATTCAGAAGTTTTTACCGAAGACGAGAGACGACGGGCATCCTAAGATGGGACCCAATCCATGATGAGATCTATTTGGAAAAGATCAATATCAGCACCAAACTGGCAATCAACGAAAGGCAAAGAAAGAATGAGGAAGAAAGACACAACCTCCGAGAAACAATACCAAAAGAATATCACGAATACCTCGACGTGTTCGAGAAGGGAGAGAAAACAACTCTACCACCATATTGAAAAGGAATCGACCCAGGCATTGACCTAGAACTAGGGAAGGAGGTACCCGACCAAAAGATATATCCCCTCAGCCACGACGAGATCCAGGAATTACCCAAATATATCAAACAACACGAAGCAAGAGGATGGAGAAGAGAAGTGAAGGCCGCAAGGGCATGACCAATCATGTTCATCAAGAAAAAGGACGGAAGCCTACAATTATGCGTGGACTATCGAGGACTCAATGAAGTTACAAAAAAGGACTGGTATCCATTACCCCTAATAGGGAAAGCATTGGATCGGCTAAGTACAGCCAAATACTTCACAAAACTGGATATCAAGAACGCATAACACAATATCAGAATACGGAGAGGAGACGAACACAAGACAACTTTCAGCAGGAAGTTGGGAACATACGAATACCTGGTGGTACTGTTTGGACTATGCAATGCACCGACAGCATTCCAAAAGTGGATCAACAGAGTACTACTACGATACATCGACATGTGTTGTATAGTATATCTGGATGACATTCTCATATACTCGAATGACCTAAAGCAAAACTAAAAGGACGTCAAAAACATACTGGAAGCTCTACGACCATCAGGAATGAAGGTCAAACCTTCGAATTGCGAATTCCACAAAAAGGAAACGGAATACCTGGGATTCATGGTCAGCCAGGAAGGAGTCAAAGCTGACACAGTGAAGACTCAGGCAATAGGGAAATGGCAACCACCAAAGACATAACCCGAAATTCAACGCTTTCTTAGATTCTGCACCTTCTACCGAAGGTTCATACAAGGGTTTAGCAGAATAGCAAAACCACTATACGAACCAACACATAAAAAATACGACGGCAAATGGAAATGGGGAGCTGAAGAACAACAAGCTTTTGATAAGCCCTGAAAGGCACTCACCACGATCCCGGTACTAGTACATTTTGATCCTAGACGAGCTATCAAAATCGAAATGGACGCATTGAAATACATATTCTCAGGCATAATATCCCAACAATGCGAAGACGGGAAATGGAGGCCAGTGGCCTATCAGTCCAAAGGGATGAGAGACGCTCAACTCAACTATGACGTACACGTCAAGGAATTATTAGCTGTGGTACAGGCATTTCAAGAATGGAGGAGATATACTCAAGGCAGCCGATATCGCATTCAGGTCTTCACTGACCACAAAAACCTCACACCATTCATGACCACTAAGGCCCTGACGGACAGACAGAGACGATCGGTACGGAAGTTGAGCCAATATAACTTCAGAATCATATATATCGACCAGGGAGAGAAGGGGAAAAACCAGACGCCCTCACAAGAAGAAAGGGGGACATACAAACGCTGAAGGAGAAACATCTGTCGAAACAAGAAGGAATATTATTGCGCAAGGAGCAATTCTGGGAAGAAGCAACAATTGAAGAAATGGAATTAACAGAATTCCACGACAAAGACGAAGGAACCATACGGGAAGCATCGAACACAGATGAAGGAATCCAAACAATCAATTGAGCTCTGGAAACAAGAGAGAAGGAGCTGAAAGGAATTGCATTAGGGCTATGCCAATGGAAAGACGGATACCTGTGGTACCAAGGAAGGATGTGGGTCCCTGAGAACAAAGGAATAAGGATGACTCGTTTGTCCAAACATCACGATCAGCCACAAGCAGGACATGGAGGAACTGCGAAAACTACCGAACTTATCGGAAGACGATATTATTGGCTACAGATAAGGGAAACTATCAAAATATACGTCAAAAATTGCGACACATGTCAGAGGACCAAAGTCATATGACATGCACCTTATGGCCTCCTACAATCAGACGAAGCACCAGACAGACCTTGGAAATCGATCACAATGGGCTTTATCACAGACCTTCCAAAATCAGAAGGATATGATAGGATACTAGTCGTCATCAATCGCATGACCAAAATGAGTCAATTCATTCCATGCAAAAAGGGTCTGGCTGCACGGCGGTTCACAAACCTGTTTATGAGAGAGATAGTTAGGTTACATGGACTACCACAAGATATCATCACAGACAGGAGAAAATTATTCACATCCAACCTATGGAAAAAGACAACGGGATAACTTGGAATCGAACGAAGGCTAAGGACGGCTTTTCACCCTCAAACGGACGCACAAACAGAAAGAACGAACGCGATATTAGAACAATATCTACGCGGATATTTTAACTACCAAAAAGATGATTGGAGCGGATATCTGCTATTGGCAGAATTTGCTTACAACAACTGTTATCAAGAAACAATCAAGAACACACTATTCTTCGCCAACAACAGAATCAACCCCAAATACGAGATGATAGGACATCTGATCGAAGGAAATCAGAAGAAACCCGAAGAAATAACTCCACTACATGAGTCATTATGAAGTGAAATGGTTACAGCACAATTACCACCAAAAGAATATTAGGATCAACATCGAAAACCAAATCCGGACTTACAATCCGGCGATATGGTGTGGTTACTACCATGAAATTTCAAGACGACAAGACTATCAAAGAAACTGGATTACAAGAAAATCAGACGATTCAAAATCTTGGCAAAGATTGGAACAAGTGCTTATAAGCTGGACCTACTGCCATCAATGGCAATACACAACACATTCCACATCTCACTCCTCCAACCTCATCAAGACAACTAATTTCCCTCTCAAATCCATGAACCTCCTCCGCCTATCGAGATCGAAAGCGAACAAGAATACGAACTCAACCAAATAATCAATTCTTGACTCCACTACAGAAAGCTCCAATATCAAGCTAAGTGGAAAGAAGACTCACCAGAACACGAGAAAGTCTGGTACCCCTCCGAAAACTTCAACAATGGACAATATGCAGTCCAATACTTCCACCAAAGATACCCTGGCAAGCCAAGACTGGGTCGAAATCAAGCCCGACATAGGCTGGGGAGACAACGAGTTCAGCCAAGGGCCATTTCCGCCTACTAGCCCAGGCTACAACATGCCAACGGAACAGGAACTAGACAAAAGACAAGCGAAGGCCATTCAAACGGCAAAACACAATGGACTAGCCTGGACGGCATGCTATGACGCCGGGTGCTTCGTACATGTTAGCGAGAAACAAGAACAAGGGTGGTACCCACAAAAACTAAAGCGGAAGGGATGGCCCTCAAACAAAGAGCACAAAAAGACAGATTGGAAAAAATGTTTTCAGAACGACTGCCGGTCTCATGAAAATGAGAAAATCATTGCCGGCTACTACCCAAGGCCGGAAGGCAGAAACGAAACCTTTATAAAAAGGGACAAAAAAACAAGGAAAGCAAGAGAAACCGTGAGGATACTGTTGGCTTTGGAGGGGAGCGAAAATTAATAAACGACTACTGTTCCAGACGCGGAAGTCATAGCGAGGGAGATCGGGGAGTTGTTAGACGAACGAGATCAACTGCGGGAACGGCTCAAGAACCAACAAGCGGTGATCAAAGATCAACAATGAAAGATTCCGGAATAACAACGAGCCCTAGAGGTTGGGAACCTCACCCTCGAAGTCGTACAAAACGGATAGAGAGACTGCGAAGACGGTATTCGGAGGATGAGAACGGAGGCGAGACGGCTGAAACGGCCGGTGACGGATTTAGGACTTTGAGCATCGTGGGACAGATGCTAGGGGGAGAGGGAGCTAATGTCACAAACGGTGACTAGCAGGATAGGTTTTCACATGACTCATACTTATAAGTCATAGGGTTTAGTATTTCAGATAACTACGCGATATCGTGTCATTGGTTTGTTATGATTGGTTTATTGTTCTGACATGACTCACGATTGTGGTCATATGATTATGACTTTTTTCACACATGACTCATATATATGAGTCATGGGTTTCACGCATATGATGGAGGTTGCACACATGATATGTTTATTCTGTTTTGATTGGTTGATTAGGTATGGCACAGTGACTCATATGAGTCAGCTGATATATTTCACACTATGACTCACTATGAGTCATAGGGGCGCATGATGTGAAGGATGAGTCATGAGTGCGGGAAGAACGGGTATAAAAAGGGGACCATTATAGCCTCTTTGTTTGACAACGAACCATCTCTTCTACACCTCCGGCGATTGAAATCTCAACACCACGAGAAATCATCGTCGGATCCATCTCTTCTCCAACGCACTCTGAGTGAGCTGCACCCCCCCCGATGATAGATTCGGACTTGGGCACCCTTTTCTTAGGGCCTGTCCTATCCACCCTTTCGCTTTTGTTTTCCGTCTTCGCTTAGCATTTGCACGATCGGCAACACCCTCGCGTCCATGTTACAGACGGCTGGGATCACGGTTCGCAGTAAGAGAAAGCTTTTTATCAGGCTACGGTCGATTTCTCTACTCTCTTCGATTACGTTTCGCTTGAGGCTGCCTAGTCAGACACGCACACGTTTCCGATAGTTCCTACGATACTTGGGGCTACCCCTCCTCTCCTCCGCTTGGTTTCGTCCCGTGGCTCGGTTAGAGCCAAACATCCTCTCATTAGCTGGTATTCTTACTGCCAACGGGCACCACCCATCCCTGGCGGCGGGCTCGGTCGCACCCCTCGGTTACGCTCGGTCATGGTATTGCACTGCCTCCTTGGACGATGTCAACGCCTTGGGTAACGGAGTAATGCGATGGATTTGCTTGGTTTTAGCTTTTACTGTCCCCCCTTTCTGTGTCCTGTGGTCTTAGGCTAAAATTTCACGGTCGGGTTTCTGTGAGAGCACTTGGGATATGAACGGAGTTTCTTTTGTACTTTGTTTTAAAGGGGAGGAGTTTTCGGGTCCGGTTTTCCTTTTGTCTCCTGCCTGTCGTATTGGTGATTTATTTCTGTTGTCTACTTAGCCGATAGGGGTTTTTTGTCTTCGCGGCGGGATTCTGCGGTTGGTTCCATACCAGAGGGACTTGGGATGATGGTTTTTTCCAGTGGTCCGAGGTGGATTTCTTTACACAGGGGGTTTTTCCTTACCATAGCTAGCGCTGCATGTAGCCTTTGTACCCCGTAGTTGATAAATCAAAGCGCATGATATAAAAAAACAAAAACAAAGCCTCTTTGTTTGACACGAACCTTCTCCTCTACACCTCCGGCGATTGAAATCTCAACACCATGAGAAATCATCGTCACTTTTCACTTCCCGCACTCTGAGTGAGCTGCACCCCCCCCCCCTATGATAGATTCGGACTTGGGCACCCGTTGCTTAGGTGCAGGCCCATTCTCCTCTTCGCTCTTGTTTTGCGTTCTTGCTTAACATTTGCACTGTCGGCAACACCCTCGCGTCCATGTTCCAGACGGCTGGGATCACGGTTCGCAGTAAGAGAAAACTTTTCACCAGGGTACGGTCAATTTCTCTACGCTCTTTCGATTACGTTTTGCTCGAGGCTGCCTAGTCAGACACGCACACGATTCCGATAGTTCCTACGATACTTGGGTCTACCCTTCCTCCTCACCTCTTGGTTTCCTCCCGTTGCTCGGTTACAGCTACACTTCCCCTCTTTTTGGCTAGTACCCTACTACTGCTCGGATTTGTGCCCCTGCGGCTGTCCACGGTCGCATCATCAGTTACACTCTGTAGGGATGTTGCACTGCCTCCTCAATCGATGTCAATGCCTGGGGCCCGGAGTAATGTCGGCCGCCGACTTTACATTAAGTTACCTAGGCTGCCCCTACAGAGATCTTGTTTTATTCTTTTGTAGGTTTCTAAGTAGTAGAGTTTCCCTCATTTCCGGCGTGTACCGGGTTTCTTTTGTAGTCCTTTCGTATCTTCTGGGGAGCTTCTGAAGGGTTTTCTCCTTCTTCCTGCTTGCTCACTGAGAGTATTTTATTTTACTTTTTTGAGTGCGAGATGTGCGGTTGGTCCCATACCACATGGTCTTGAGGGCGTGGCTTTGATCCCATGAGAGAGAGATGCGTAGGTTTTTCTTGGCCATAGCTAGCGCTGCATATCTGGTTTTTCCTGGTAGTTGTATGAATAAAATGCAAAACTGAGATAAAAAAAAAAAAAAGAAAAAAAGAAAAAAAAGGAAAAAAAAGCAAATAGCCTCTTTGTTGACACGCTCCGCGCCCTCTATGTTCCTGATCATAAATTTTACAACACCCCATTGTCTAGTGCACGATCCCCACTCACACCTTTTTCCTACATCAAACGGGCTCACGGCCCCCGTTTCTCCATCATGGACCCCCTCGGTCCCCCCATTTCCCTCTTCCAGCCCCACTTGGGGCCCCCTTCTCCGACTCCCTCCACCACTGAGATCTCTCCGGAGGCTCGCTGCTTGACCTCGTTGTTCTCTAGAACTCGCTCCGTCATCAGCTTCACCCCTGAACCACTTCCCTCTCTTTCTCCCCAGGAATGCGACAATCTTTCGATCGCCGAAAGTTCACTCATCCACATGGTTTGGGCCTCCCTCCACGCTGTTAATTCACTCGGCTCCCAGCTGCAGGAGCTCCCCTCTACGGTCCATGACCTGCAGTCTCCGATCGCCCACTCCTCCCTGAATGAGCAACTCCGGGAAATCCGGAACGCCATACGCGACCTGTGACATAGGATGGTCGCCCCCCCTCTTTCCACAGGTTCATCCCAGGAGGGAAGCCGCCCCCCACCCCCCCCTCCTCCACAGCCCTCTCACCCCGGCCCCTCTGCCCCATCCCACATCACTCCTCCCACCAATCCTGGCTCCCCCCCCGTGCCCTTCCACAGGCAAAATCATACCCCCAGGTCATCCATGGTGGTACCTCTGAGTTTGACGCTGCGGTCAAGGCCAATAAGGCCAAAGCCAAAGCAAAGGGCAAAAACTCTCCCCTTGGCGCCTCTGCGAACAAAGTCGCGGCCGCCTGTTACATTCCTCTTCCCCTCGGGCGATACTTGCAGCAGGTAACCCCTATCTCCGATAGCGATCACACTTTTATTAGTTTGTACGAACAACGACAGCTGAGTATACAGACTCCTGTCTCGTACAGTATCTCACTAAGCTCGTGAGAGACACTATATTCTTAGCCCGGTAAAGTATAAAGTTAAGATAACGTATATTGTAGGAAAATAACTTAGATGATTGCGTGAAGAACTCTCAATCAAGAGGCCTTTTTTTTTTTTTTTTTATATCATGCGTTCATTGTTTTAAGGTACAAAAAGCTTCATGTAGTGGAGGCTATGGAAAAAACAAAACCTATAAAGCAAAAAACATAAACAAAAGAAACCATTTCCCACTCTTGCTAGTACTAAGTATTGAAGCCAAAAAAAACCCGCGGCCTCCTCTGTCAAAAACATACATTATATAGGGAAAATCCAACGCACTTCGTAGCTCGTAAATCTTATAAAAGAAATACAAAGAACAAACGCACAGGTCGTAGGGTGGGTGAGGTGGGGGATATCTTGGGCCGGGGGGGATGTGCAGGTGGTTGGTCTTTATTGTTGGTCAGGAGGAAGGGGGTCGCCATGGGGGAACCCGGTGCAGGTGTCTAGGATGAAACGCCGGAGGGCTGAGAGGAAGGGTGGATGATTCCAGATTGGGCTCTCGGGCAAGAGGCTTTCTACCCCACTTAGATGGGAGTGTCTGGCTTCAGCCCTGGCTGGGCAGTGAAGGACGGCGTGTTCGAAGGTTTCTGGGGCTTCGAGACACCGGGGGCAGGTGGTTGGGCGATCTGGGTCGTCCCGCCAGATGGGGTGGGCAAGCAGGTAGCTTTTGCCGGAGCACATTTGGTGGATACGGCCGGCGGCAAACTTATCGAGCCCCATAAAGGGGTGAGGGGTGGTGGAGGCGGGGTACTCGTAGTAGGGGGGTGCTGGGAAGGAGTCTTCCCAGTCCTGGAGGAGGAGTTTGTGAGCCCTTTCTTTGAGCGTCGTGTAGGCTCGTGTCATGAGGTTCGGGGGCGGGATGTCTTCCGATGGGGGGAGGGGTGCACGGCTAATCTGGGGGAAACGTTTGAACCCGTGTCCGAGGGGAAAGGCCATGTGAGCGAGCTCATCTATGGGGAGGTGTCTTCTCATTGGGGGGAGGGAACCGGGGTTTTCCAGCTGAGGGGAAGGTAGACGGACGAGAGACCAATAGTCATTGGGCGACAAGTGTCAGAGGCCCTGAAGTTGGATAGTGAGGGGAAGGTGGGGGGAGGCGGGCAGCCGCGGGGTTTAGGGAGGGTGGTGAGCAGCAGAGCCTGAGCGCAGCTATGCGCTTTTGTGCTTGCAGTACGGCCGATGGGAGGGAGCATGCTTCCCTGGACAGTATAGGGATGGGGGTGGCGAAAAAACAATTGGTGGTCCACCTCTGCACTCTATGCCAGAAAGTGCTCATGCGATTGGTGGAGCGAGTGTTCGGGATGAAAAGGTCCGCACCATAGGTGAGGATCGGGAGGATGAGGCCCATGGCGAGCCGGTGAGAGAGGAAGGGACGGACTCCCGCCCCCGGCGAGGCAACTCTTCTTATAAAGGAGAACGCGGCATTGGCCAGGGCTAGGCGTCTTTCGAAGTGATTGGTGGTGTTGAGGGCAGGAGAGAACCAGTAACCGAGCCACCTCACCTCTTCGGAGGGGCGGAAGATCTGGTCGTTGAGGGTGACGGGGTGGTTGGCTTTGAGGGTGCCTCTTTGGCTTGGGGTGCGCCAGTGGATGAGCTCCGTTTTCGGGATGGAGAAGGCCACACCTAGGGTCGTGGCTCGGCGGGATAGGGCTGTGAACAAGCTTTGCAGCCGGCGCACATTGGAACGGTAGGAGGGGGAGGAGACCGTGAGTGCGAAGTCGTCAACGTAGGAAAGCATAAGGCCTTCTCTTATGTCGGTATGGAGGGGTGCCACGTAAATGAGGAATAAAAGCGGAGAGATGGGGGAACCCTGAGGTGTTCCGACTGTGACTGGGGAGGGGGTCTTGGGCGAACCTTGGTAGACCAGGGTACACCTTCGTTCCGAGAGGAAAGAGGAGACCCAGTCTACCATGTATCTGGGGGTGTTCTTGTCTAGGAGGCGTTTGCGGAGGGTGAGGGCGTCGACGTTGTCGAAACCGGCTTTGATGTCGAGGAAGAGGGAGGACACCTTGCGGTGGGTGTGTTGGAGGGTTTTAACTTCGTGGACCAGGGTGGAGCAGGCATCGAAGGTGCCTAAACCTGGGACCGAGCCGCATTGGTTGGGGTGGAGCAGGCCAGATGCCTTAGCCAGAGCGAATAGGCGGACCGCCATAACTCTCTCCAAGATCTTGGAGATAGTTTTTAGTAAAACTATGATGCAGAAGCAGGCGGGGGAGTCGTAGGAGGCTTTGCCTGGTTTGTCCAAGACGACACCATTGGCAATTTTCAGCGAAGGAGGGTGGTACCCGTATGCCAGGAGGGGGCCTAGGAGATTTAGAAGTATGTCAGGGTAGTGCTTGTGGATGTGTTTCCAAACGGAGTAGGGTATTTCGTCAGGTCCTGGGGCCGAGGAGGGCGAAGACTTGGCAAGGGCCGAGGAGATTTCATCTTTGGTGAGGGGGGTGCGTTGGGCACGGGTGAGAGCCGCCCCCTGGGGGGGGTTCCGACCGAGGTGGGAAGAAGTGGGCGAGGAGGGCGTTGTTGATGGAGGTGGGGTCGTTTGCGTCTGGGAGGGATGGGAACCTCGCCGCTTGTCTGGGAGTGACAAGCTTCTTGGCGGTCCAGATGTTGTTGGGGGTGGTTTTGGCCAGGAAATCAGCCCAGTATGTGGACTTGGCGCGCTTGATGGCTTTGAAGTAACCATTCCTGGAGTGCCTGGCTGTTTCCCTTGGCTGTGTGGTTTGGAGTTTTTTTGCTTTTCTCGTGGCTTTGTTGTACTCCTTTCGGAGCACGGTCAGGAGGGGGGTCCACCATGGTATAGACCTGGATGATGGTCTCGATGTGGGGGCAGCCGTTCTAAGCGTTGAGGTCAGGCAGGACAAAGAGGCCGAAAACCAGGCGTCAAACTGCTTGGGGGAGGGGCGTGGGGGGGGAGGGGGGACGTGGTAGGCTTTGAGGGCCGGTTCCAGGGCTGTCCAGTCCAGGAGGTCCCATTTGGCCTGGGGGGGGGGGGGTGTCGGAGGGGAGCTGAAAGGGAGATGGAGATGGGGACGTGATCCGACCCGGTGGAGGGTAGAGATGAGGTGTTCCAATTGTGTACGAAAGGAAACATAGCGGAGTTAGCAAAGGCCAGGTCTCTGACGCTGGGTCTGTGGGGGCCAGAGAGGGGGTACCAAGTGTACTCCCCCGGGGTGTTGATGCAGGTAAAGTTGAGGTCGTCGGCTCTATCGAAGTAAGGGTCGGCGATGGAGGCTTCCTGGGAGGAGGGGAGGCCGAGGGTGTCGGTGTGGGGGCTGTGGATGTTGAAATCTCCTACCGCAAGGTAGGGAACGTCAATGGCAGAGAAAATCTGGTCTGGTCTGACTGTGTGTAGTTGTGGGTACCTGGAACGTGAATAGATGTTTGCCAGGCGGAAATAAAAAAAGCTGGTGCCGAAGCAGCCTGAAGGGGTGTAAACATCAATGTGCATGTAGTCATCCACGTCCGGCGTGAACACTGGGAGTACGGGGTTGGTTTTTAAAAATTCGGAAGACATATAGCAGGCCACCTTAGGGAGGGGCGAGGGGGGGGCGAAAGACTTGTACCCATTAAAGGTGGGTAAAAAGCCCTTGGAGGACGGGGGGTCTTGTAAAAGACCAGTTGTGGAGGGTGGCGCATTGAAAACGACGAAAAAAGTGAAAGAAACACATCCCAGCTTCCCAGGCTGTTGTGTTGAATGAGTGTGATTTCGGGCGAGGGGGCCGGCCCCACGGTTCTGCTAGGAGATTGGGCGTTAATCATGGCGGGGACGACCCCGGCGGTTGACTGGAGTTACGGGGGGCGCGGGGGGGCCTGAGGGAGCAGGACCCGTCGCGCCTGTAGGTGGCACATGAACGGCGGTTACGGGGCGGGAGGTGGCAGGGCCAGAATCGGAGGTTGGGAGGGCCTGGGGAGTAGTGGGTGCTGACACGCCATCTTCTTCCACATCCATGGACTCTTGACTGTCCGAGGATGCGGAGAAGCCGACAGACTCCGAGGGGGGCACGGGGCGGGTGGGGGGGATCGGGCGGGACCTGCATTCCTTAGCGTAGGCAGTGTAGTCGTTGCCGCAGTTGGCGCAGTGGGGAGGTGAGGTCGGGCAGCATTCAGCCACGGGTCTTTCGTCGCCCCCTTTGGGGCAGGTAGGGTTCTGGCACCTGTGAGCGGCCTTGGTATGATGAACTGCACAGATGGGGCAGGATGGATGTTTCTGCTTGCACCGTGCGGCGGCATGGCCGAAACGGCAGCAGTTGGAGCATTGTGTGTACCGGTTGGCGGAGATTGCCTATTCCACTTTCCGGTGTTCTGAGTAGAGGAAGATAGATGGTGTGAGAGTTGGAACGTCGTCGGGGTCAACGGAGACGACCACCGAAAGCGCTTCTTTGGCGGTTCGAGAAGCTCGGTCAGGGTTAAGGTACCTGGCCGACTGGATTTGGACCGCTTTCGCGAAACCAATAGATGCTTTGAGATGGGGGTAGAGTTGCTCGTCGTCTTTGGGCATTTCATCGGTGGGGATGCTGTGTATGACCAGCTGTACAGCGGTCGGGGCGAGGCAGAAAGGGAGCCAGGGGTTGTCGCCTGTTGGGAAGGCCTGGTTGAGGCGCCTTGTAAGGAGGTCGAAATAGGGGGCATAGGAAGAAGCGGGCGTGTGTGGGTCAGTGCAGGTGAGCGAGACTGCTCCTCGGTCGTTGACTTTTGCGAAGAAACCCTTTGGGTGGAGGCAGTTTGAGTCGGTGAGGGAATTGGCGACAATGTGGGGAAGGGAACGGGCGATACGTCTCGAAAGGGCATGACAGGCGTGGGAGGAACGTGGGGCAAAGAAACGTTTAGAAGCGAAGGGGAGGGGAGGGGTAGAAGTTTCTAAGGTCCTGTCCTCATTGCTCGCAACCTCTGTAGCTTTCGTTTGCTTGAGTTTCTTTTTCCCGCTCTTTCCTCCGGAGCCGGCCGCCTGGGCGTAGGATGGTTGGTTTTTGGCTTTGTAGTCCGGGTGCAGGGTGGCGTCTGTGAAAACAGAGAGGTCGTATTCTCCGGCGGGGAATTGCTCCGCCTCCCAGGAGTGGGGGAAGGCCTTGGCGTAAAGCTCGGGGTTGCCGAACATTTTCCCAAGTCTCGTATCGTAGTATGGGCAGTGAATTGAGGGGTTTACTGGTGCGAGGAGGGGGGCGGAGGGGGGGGATTGAGGGATTTTTGCTGGATTGTGGGGCCTTGCGGGGCGGCTTGGGTGGGTGGATGAGGGGCTGGGTGTTTTTAGCCGGGGCCGGGTGGCGGGGGGTGGAGCTGGTGTGGGGGCCGAGACCCTATGTGACAGGTCACGAAGGGCTAGGGTGATAGGGTTGAGATCTTCCGGGGTTACCGAAGCGTTTGTGATGTGGGAGGAAAGGTCGTGGATTTGTGATCGGAGTTCGCCGTTCTCATTTCTGAGGTCGTCGACCTGTTTGGTGATGGCATCGAGCTGGGTAGTGATTGCTACTATGCCGGAGACTGTCGAGCAGAGGATAGAGAGGATGGAACCTTCACCGGGGGTGATGGACTGGAGGCTGGAGTCAGAGAGGTCGGGGACCAGGTTGGGGGGGAGGCGCAATACATCCCTCGTCTGCCGAAAGATATCCGCGAGGAAGGCTAGCGGGGGTGTGGGCCTGGGGACTGGGGAGGGGGAAGGGGGGATTTGGAGGTTGTGAGGTGTGGAGGATCGTGAGAGGGCGGCTGCCAGCTCTTGATTGCCTGGGGGGATAGGGGGTATTTCCGACATGGGACGGAGAGGGGCGGGGGGGTGGTGGTGTGTGTCCCGGAAGCAAAACGGGTTTGTAGAAGAGTTTTAGAAATGTGGGGGGGGAAAGTAGAGGGCGAGAAGCTGTCTCAATCAAGAGGCCTTTTTTTTTCTTTTTTTTTTTTTTATATCATGTGCTTCGATTTCAACTATCTAGGGTACGAAGACTAGGTGCAGCGCTAGCTATGGTAAAGAAAAACCCTCTGTGAAAAGAAATCCCCCTCGGACCACCTGAAAAAACCATCATCCCAAGTCCCTCTGGTATGGAACCAACCGCACGATCTCGCCGCGAAGACAAAAACCCCTATCGGCCAAGTAGACAACAGAAATAAATCATCAAACACGACAAGCAGGAGACAACAGGAAAACCGGACCCGAAAACTCCCCCTTGACGATAAACAAAAGAAACGACATTAATATCCCAGAGTACTCTAACCGAAACCCGACCGTGAAAATTCAGCCAAAAACTACAGAACACAGAACGGGGGGACAGTGAACGCTAAAACCAAGCAAATCCATCACATTACTCCGTAACCCAAGGCGGTGACATCGTCCAAGGAGGCAGTGCAATACCATGACCGAGCGTAACCGAGGGCTGTGGCCGAGCCGAGCCACGGGGAAGGGGTGAACCCAGGGGAAGTGGCAGTAAGAGTGCCAGCTAATGAGAGGATGTTTGGCTGTTACCGAGCCACGGGACGAAACCAAGCGGAGGAGAGGAGGGGTAGACCCAATTACCGTAGGAACTATCGGAAACGTGTGCGTGTCTGACTAGGCAGCCTCAAGCGAAACGTAATCGAAGAGAGTAGAGAAATCGACCGTGGCCTTGTGAAAAGCTTTCTCTTACTGGGAACCATGATCCCAGCCGTCTGTAACATGGACGCGAGGGTGTTGCCGACCGTGCAAATGCTAAGCGATGACGCCAAACAAAAGCGAAGAGGGGGATGGGACAGTCCCTAAGAAACGGGTGCCCAAGTCCGAGTCTACCATAGGGGGGGGGTGCAGCTCACTGAGAGTGCGTTGGAGAAAAGATGTTGACGATGATTTCTCGTGGTGTTGAGATTTCAATCGCCGGAGGTGTAGAGGAGATGGTTCGTGTCTCAATCAAGAGGCCTTTTTTTCTTTTTTTTTTTTTTTTATCATATTTTAAATTTTGTTTAAGGTACAAAAATAACACGAATCCACAAGGGATATGGCCGCAACAAACCTCCACTACAGTCCAGCCCTTTGTCGAGGCGGTGGAAACCGTGGGGCAAAAACCCCTGGTCTAAAACCCGCACCAAGCGCCCGGGCGCTGAATACAGCAACAAAGTATAATACAAGAAAACCACAAAAACCAAAAACATCTACCAAAAACCCAAGAAACAACCCGACAGTGAGCAAAACCAAAAATACCAAAACCCGTAGGAAATCAAACCGAGAGAAAGCCCATCCGTCACCAAGAACGTTTGCCGATCCTAAGGAGAAAACCAAAGATCCGTAGCCATACACAAAGCGGTAGCTGTACCGGGGCCATATAGACCAGGCAGTCGGGGCTAATGGAAAGCGTGTGGCGGGGGGAGCCGAGGGAGTCCACGAGTCTGAGGCGCAAGTGGCGGAAAGGTGCCGGTGGCGCAGGCCGCCGAGCGTGAGGGGGGGTGGTGCGCCGGCCTAAAGATAGGCCGATGGCGAGCGGGGGGGTGTTGGCTGTAACCGAGCCACGGGACGAAACCAAGCGGATGAGAGGAGGGGTAGACCCAGGACAGTGACGCAGGAGACGAGGACCACCAAGGGGTCACGATTTTTCGCGATGCGACCGTACCGACCGAAACGTTCAGGAGAGAGTGCAATACCAGAAAGCAAGGCCACCAGTGCCGCTACTTCACAGATCGCCCGAAGCTAAACGACGAAACTCAGGTATGACGAGGGGTTGCCGACCATGTAGATGCTAAGCGAGGACGCGAGACAACCGTAAAGAAGCCGGGAGAATACGCGAAACAAAAACTTGAGAGGATGCAGGGACAGGCCCTAAGAAACGGGTGCCCAAGTCCGAATCTATCATAGGGAGTTGCAGCTCACTGGGAGTGCGGGAGGTGGATGTTGACGATGATTTCTCGTGGTGTTGAGATTTCAATCGCCGGGTGTGTAGGGAGATGGTTCGTGTCTCAATCAAGAGGCCTTTTTTTTTTTTTTTTTATATCATGCGTTCATTGTTTTAAGGTACAAAAAGCTTCATATAGCGGTAGCTATGAAAAAACAAAACCTATAAAGCAAAAACATAAAACAAAAGAAACCATTTCCCACGCCTTGTTGTACTAAGTCGTGAAGCCATAATCCATCGGCCTCGTCTGTCAAAAAATAAAAATATAGGGAAAATCCAACATACTTCACAATTCGTAAATTTTACAAAGGAAATTTTACAAACGCAACATGCGGGTCGTAGGGAGGGGGGGATGGGAAGGTGTTACGCTGTGTGGGGGGTGGTGGGAGCGGCTATTCTTCGAGGGGGGGGTCACCAGGGGGGTACCCAGTGCGGGTGTCTACGATGTAGCTCCGAAGGGCTGAGAGGGAGGGAGGGTGGTTCCAGATTGGGCTCTCGGGCGAGAGGCTTTCGACCGCACTTAGGTGGCAGTGTCTGGCTTCAGATCTGGCGGGCAGCGTAGGATGGCGTGTTCGAAGGTTTCTGGGGCTTCTTGACACCGGGGGCAGGTGGGCGGGCGGTCTGGGTCGTCGCGCCAGGTAGGGTGGGCCAACAGGTAGCTTTTGCCAGCACGCATTTGGTGTATGCGGCTGGCGGAGAATTTGTCGAGTCCCATGAAGCGATGGGGGTCGTAGAGGCGGAATACGCGTAGTAGGGGGGTGCCGGGTGTGATTCTTCCCAGTCTTGGAGTAAGAGTTTCTGAGACCTCTCTTTGAGGTTGGCGTAGGTCCGTGCCATGAGGGTCGGGGGTGGGATGTCTTCTGTCTAGGGGAGGGTGGCTCCCCCGATCTGGGGGAAACGAGGGAAGCCGTGACCGAGAGGAAGGCAATGTGCGAGTTCGTCGATGGGGAGGTGTCTCCTCATGGGGGGGGAGGGGACTGGGGTCTTCCAGCTGAGGGGGAGGTAAACGGATGAGAGGCCGATAGTCATTGGCCGGCAGGTATCGGGGGCCCTAAACTGGATAGGGAGGGAAATGTGAGCGGAAGGCGGGCCGCCGAGGGGTTGAGCGTAGGGGGTGAGCAGCAGAGCCTAAGAGCCGCGGTGCGTCTCTTATGCCTGCAGTAAGGACCTATGGGGGGGAGGCAAGCCTCCCTGGACAGTATCGGGATGGGGGTGGCGAAGAAGCAGTTGGTGGACCATCTTTGGACCCTGTGCCAGAAGGAGCTCATGCGGGTGGTGGAGCGGGCGTTAGGGACGAAGAGGTCCGCACCGTATGTGAGGATTGGGAGGACGAGTCCCATGGCGAGCCTGTGTGAGAGGAAGGGCGGACACCCGCTCCCGGGAAGGCGACTCTTTTAAGGAAGGAAAAAACAGCGTTGGCCAAAGCCAGGCGTCTCTCAAAGTGATTGGTGGTGGTGAGGGCGGGGTGAACCAGTAACCGAGCCATCTCACCTCCTCGGAGGGGCGGAAGATCTGGTCATTAAGGGTGACGGGGTGGTTGGATTTGAGGGAACCTCTTTGGCTTGGGGTACGCCAATGGATAAGTTCTGTTTTTGGGATGGAAAAGGACACCCCCAACGCTGCGGCGCGTCGGGATAGAGATGAGAAGAGACCTTGAAGCCGGCGCACATTGGACCGGTAGGAGGGGGAGGAGACTGTGAGTGAAAAGTCGTTGACGTAGGAAAGCATAAGGCCTCCCTTAATATCGGCATGGAGGGGTGCCACGTATATGAGGAACAATAGGGAGAAATTGGGGAGCCTTGGGGGGTTCCGACCGTGACCGGGAGGGGGTCCTGGGGGAGCCTTGATAGACTAGTGTGCACTTCCGTTCAGAAAGGAAGGAGGAGACCCAGTGACCATGTATTTGGGGGTGTTTTTGTCCAAGAGACGCTTGGGAGGGTGAGGGCGTCAACGTTATCGAAGGCGGCTTTGATGTCGAGGAAGAGGGAGGATACCTTGCGGTGGGTACATTGAAGGGTTTTGACTTCGTGGCCAGGGTGGTGCAGGCGTCGAAAGTGCCTAGGCCTGGCACGGAACCACATTGGTTGGGGTGAAGCAGGCCAGATGACGTGGCCAACGAAAAGAGCCGGGCCGCCATGATCCTTTCCAGGATCTTGGAAACGGTTTTCAGTAAGACTATGATGCGGAAGGACGCTGTAGAGTCGTAGGAGGCTTTGCCTGGTTTGTCCAAGACGACGCCATTGGCGATTTTAGCGAGGAAGGGTGGTAACCATATGTCAGAGGGGGTTTAGTAGTTCAAGAAGGATGTCGGGGTAGTGTTTGTGGATGTGTTTCCAGACGGAGTATGGTATATCGTCCGGTCCTGGGGCGGAGGAGGTGAGGACTTGGCGAGGGCCGAGGAGATTTCATCTCGCGTGAGGGGGGTGTGTCAGGCACGGGCGAGAGCCTCCCCCTGGACGGGGTTCCGGCCGAGTTGGGAAAAAGTGGGCGAGGAGGGCGTTATTGATGGAGGTGGGGTCGTTGGCGTCTGGGAGGGAGGGGAAACGTACTGCCTGCCTGGGGGTAACCAGTTTCTTGGCGGTCCAGATGTTGTTGGGGGTGGTCTTAGCGAGGAAATCGGCCCAGTATGCTGATTTGGCTCGTTTGATGGCTTTGAAGTAGCCATTCCTGGAGAGTCTTGCCGTTTCCCTTGCTTGTGTATTTTGGAGTTTCTTTGCTTTTCTTGTAGCTTTGTTGTATTCCTTACGGAGGGCGGTGAGGAGGGGGGTCCACCATGGCTTAGATTTGGCGGAAGGTCGTGATGTGGGGGCTGCCACTCTAAGGATCGAGGTTAGGCAGGACAGGGAAGCTGAGAACCAGGAGTCGAACTGCTGGGGAGAGGGGTGTGGGGGAGGCGGGGGACGCGGAACGCCTTGAGGGTGGGTTCTAGGACAACCCAATCCAAGAGATCCCACTTGGCTTGGGGGGAGGGGTATGCCGGAGAGGGGCTGAAAGGGAGATGGAGATGGGACATGGTCCGATCCTGTGGAGGGTATGGATGAGGTATTCCAATCGTGTACGAAGGGGGTCATGACTGGGTTGGCAAAGGCCAGGTCTATGACGCTAGGTCTGTGGGGGCCAGAAAGGGGGTACCGGGTGTATTCCCCTGGTGTATTAATACAGGTAAAGTTGAGGTCATCGGCTTTGTCAAAGTAGGGGTCGGCGATGGAAGCCTCCTGAGAAGAGGGGAGGCGGAGGGGTCGGTGCGGGGCCTGTGGATGTTGAAATCCCCCACTACGAGGTAGGGAATGTCAAGGGGACGAAAATTTGGTCAGGTTTGACCGTGTGGGGTTGTGGGTATCTGGAGCGTGAATAAACATTCGCCAGGCGAAAGTAAGGAAATTTTGTGCCGAAGCAGCCTGAAGGGGTATAGATATCAATATGCATGCAGTCGCTCACATCCGGCGTGAACACTGGGAATATGGAGTTGAATTTCAAAAATTCTGTGGAAACATAACAAGCCACCCTGGGGAGGGGCGAGGGGGGCGAATGACTTGTACCCATTAAAGGTAGGTAAAAAGCCTTTGGAGGACGGGGGTCTTGCAAAAAAACCAGTTGCGGAGGATGGCGCATTTTATATGACGAAAAAAAGGAAAGAAACACATCCCAGCTTCCCAGGCTGTTGTGTTGAATGAGAGTGATATTAGGCGCGGGGGCCAGCCCCTTCGTGTTATTAGAGGTTTGGGTGTTAGTCATGGCGGGGACGACCCCGACGGTTTACTGGAGTTACGGGGGGCGCGGGGGGACCTGAGGGAGCAGGGCCCATCGCGCGTGTGGGCGGCGCATGAACGGCAGTTACGGGGCGGGGGGTGGCAGGGCCAGGATCGGAGGTTGGGTGGGCTTGGGGAGTAGTGGGTGCTGGCACGCCATCTTCTTCCACATCCATGGACTCTTGACTGTCCGAGGATGCGGAGGAGCCGATAGACTCCGGAGGCGGTACAGGGCGGGCGGGGGGGATAGGGCGGGACTTGCATTCCTTGGAGTAAGCGGTGTGGTCGTTGCCGCAGTTGGCGCAGTGGGGCGGTGAGGTGGGGCAGCACTCGGCCACGGGTCTTTCGTTGCCCCCTTTGGGGCAGGTGGGGTTTTGGCATCTGTGGGCGGCCTTGGTATGGTGAAGCGCACAAATGGGGCAGGATGGATGTTTTTGCTTGCACCGGGCGGCAGCGTGGCCGAAGCGGCAACAGTTGGAGCATTGTGTATAGCGGTTGGCTGAGATTGCTTTTTCCACCTTGCGGCGTTCTGAGTAGAGGAAGATGGAAGGGGTGAGGGTTGGGACGTCTTCGGGGTCAATGGAGATAACCACCGAAAGCGCTTCTTTGGCGGTTCGAGTAGCTCGGTCAGGGTTAAGGTACCTGGCCGACTGGATCTGGACCGCTTTCGCGAAACCAATAGATGCTTTGAGATGGGGGTAAAGCTGCTCGTCGTCTTCGGGCATCTCATCGGTGGGGATGCTGTGTATGACCAGCTGTATAGCGGTCAGGGCGAGGCAGAAGGGGAGCCAGGGGTTGTCGCCTGTTGGGAAGGCTTGATTGAGGCGTCTTGTGAGTACATCGAAGTAGGGGGAGTAGGAAGAAGCGGGTGTCTGAGGGTCGGTACAAGTGAGTGAGACTGCGCCTCGGTCATTGACTTTGGCGAAAAAACCTTTCGGGAGGAGGCAGTTTGAGTCGGTGAGGGTATTGGCGACAATGTCGGGAAGGGAGCGAGCGATACGTCTTGCGAGGGCGTGGGGGGCAGGAGATGAGCGTGGTGCGAAGAACCGTCTTGAGGCAAAGGGGAGGGGAGGGGCGGAGGCCTTTAAGGCTCTGTGCTCGTTACTCGCAACCTCTGATGCTTTGGCTTGCTTGGGTTTTTTCTTCCCACTCCTTCCGCCGGAGCCGGCCGCCTGGGCGTAGGTTGGTTGGTTTCTGGGTTTGTAATCCGGGTGGAGGGTGGCGTCTGTGAAAGCAGACAGGTCGTATTCTCCGGCACGGAATTGTTCCGCTTCCCAGGAGTGGGGGAAAGCCTTAGCATAGAGTTCGGGGTTACCGAACATTTTGCCCAGTCTTGTGTCATAGTAGGGGCAGTGGATTGCGGGGTTAATGGGGGCGGGGGGGGGGGCGGAGGCGGGGCTGTGAGGGGTTTTTGCTGGGTGGTGGGGCCTTGTGGGGCGGCAGGGTAGGGTGGGTGGGTGGGCTGATTGTTTTTAGCCGGGGCCGGGGGCCGGGAGGGTGGGGCTGGCGTAGGGGCCGAGGTGATCGGGGTGAGGTCTTCCGGGGTTACGGAGGTATTTGTGAGGTGGGAGGAGAGGTCGTGGATTTGGGCGCGGAGCTCGCCGTTCTCATTTCTAAGATCGTCGACTTGTTTTATGATGGACTCGAGTTGAGTGGTGATGGCTACAATGCCAGAGACAGTTGAGCAGAGGATGGAGAGGATGGAGCCTTCTCCGGGGGTGATAGATTGCAGGCTGGAGTCGGAGAGGTCAGGGACCAGGTTGGGGGGGAGGCGTAGTTCATCCCTCGTCTGCCTAAAGATATCCGCGAGGAAAGCAAGAGGGGGAGAGGGTCTGGGAACTGGGGAAGGGGATGGGGGGATTTGGGTGTTCCGTGGTGTGGAGGCTCGCGAGATGGCAGCTGCCAGCTCTTGGTTGCCTGGGGGGATGGGGGTATTTCCGACATGGGACGGAGATGGGCGGGGGTGTGCTGGTGTGTGTCCCGGAAGCGAAACGGGTTTGTAGAAGAGTTTTGAAATGTAGGGGGAGGAAAGTAGAGGGCGAGAAGCTTGTCTCAATCAAAAGGCCTTTTTTTTTTTTTTTTTTTTTTTTTTTTTTTTTTTTATCATATTTTAAATTTTGTTTAAGGTACAAAAATAACACGAATCCACAAGGGATATGGCCGCAACAAACCTCCACCACAGTCCAGCCCTTCGTCGAGGCGGTGGAAACCGTGGGGCAGAAACCCCTGGTCTAAAACCCGCACCAAGCGCCCGGGCGCTGAATACAGCAACAAAGTATAATACATGAAAACCACAAGAACCAAAAACATCTACCGAAAAACCCAAGAAACAACCCGACAGTGAGCAAAACCAAAAATACCAAAACCCGTAGGAAATCAAACCGAGAGAAAGCCCACCCGTCACCAAGAACGTTTGCCGATCCCAAGGAGAAAACCAAAGATCCGTAGCCATACACAAAGCGGTAGCTGTACCGGGGCCATATAGACCAGGCAGTCGGGGCTAATGGAAAGCGTGTGGCGGGGGGAGCGAGGGAGTCCACGAGTCTGAGGCGCAAGTGGCGGAAGGGTGCCGGAGGCGCAGGCCGCCGAGCGTGAGGGGGGGGGTGCGCCGGCCTAAAGATAGGCCGACGGCGTGCGGGGGGGTGTTGGCTGTAACCGAGCCACGGGACGAGACCAGGAGGGGGAGAGGAGGGGTAGACCCAGGACAGTGACGCAGGAGACGAGGACCACCAAGGGGTCACGATTTTTCGCGGAGCGACCGTACGACCGAAACGTTCAGGAGAGAGTGCAATACCAGAAAGCAAGGCTACCGGTGCCGCTACTTCATAGATTGCCCGAAGCTAAACGACGAAACGCAGGTATGACGAGGGGTTGCCGACCGTGTAGATGCTAGCGAGGCCACGAGACAACTTTGAGGAAGCCAGGAGAAGACCCGAAACAAAAACTGAAGAGGGTGTTGGGACAGGCCCTAAGAA
>NESQ01000352.1:0-99051 GCA_003070745.1 Tuber borchii | reverse complement strand
ACCTTTTCAAGTGTACAAGCTTACCTTGTTACATGTTTGCCTCACGGCAACTGTACATCTGTACTTTTTTGTACAGGCACAGAAGGACGTTCTACGTTCAAGTTGAGACGTTTAACAGTCTCTTTCAAACTGGTCTGAGTTGTTAGAACTCTTGATACTACGACAAACAGCTTGAATAGTATGCTCTTCCTTATATAAACCCCTCGCTACCCTGGGATTTTCCTTCTCCACTCCTTCATTACCTTCTAATCAATCTACAGCTTCTCATCGTCCTTTTTAGTCCTCCAAAAGCAACTTTTCCCTTCACAACGATACGTTATATATACACGAGAACTGTTTTCCGCGATTATACAGTCTCACTCACATTTCACGCCAACTATACCGGTAAGTCTCGTCCGCAGTTCCTAACGTCCGAAATGAGCCGTTCTCAGGCCTTTCGTAGGCTATACTGATTGATATCTATAGAATACCGGTAACTTACTCTTAATTGAAGTGAAGCTTTTGGATCGCTTCTACTCCTAAAAGTAACTTTGTGCCACAATTCGTCCCTTTTCTTCCTTCCTCGGCCTCCTAGAGATACCAACCCGAGGCCTGGTCTTTCTCACTTCCTTCTGGGGCACGATGAAGCGCTGCATAATTCTTGAATGAACTTGTACACGGCTCATACGAGCTCTTCTAAAGCCTTAATATGAAACGATAGCTGACCACTATTCTCTAGATACACTAGCGGCTCCCAGTTTTCGCTTGCTATCCCCCCCTATAGTTAGTCTTCTGTTTGTCTCATTTGTACCTTTCCCAAGATGGAATGATTACTGATCGCTATTGTAGATTTCTTTGGGATTTCCCGTCTTCTTCTGCACGCCAAGAACATCCTCGCAGAATTCAGGTTAGTCTTCTGTGCGTCCCATTTAGTCTTTTTTAAGACAATCTAATTGGTTAGTAGCATGCCTCCGATTCGTAGTCGTGGTCGTGTCACCACTGCCATCTTCCCGGACAGAGCTCAACCTCACTGTTGAGGGACGAACCGTGGAAGGGAGGAGATACCGCGCCTTCGCACATACATTCTCCAGAAGTGCAACGAGAGGAATATCACCTCTCGCACGCAGGCCGGTGACACTTTGTGGAACGAAGTTAGGACAGAGACCGTCGTACACATTACCCTCAGAGGCTTCCGAGACAAATTCAACTCCCCCCGGAATGGCCAACATCGGGCCTTCCACGTTGCTCTGTATGCTCTCATCATGGACGTCCTGAAAAAGGCAGCTGAGTCTCGTAGGAATGCCAGACTTAATTCCGATGCCGAGGAAGAGGGGGGAGATGGGGGCGCTGGCGGTGCATCTGGATCTGGATCGAGAGCCGAAAGGGCCGTTGCTCGTCCCCAACCGACCGTTCACAAGGAGAAACCGGTACGAATAATATTCATTTCGACCACAGGTGCCGAGCCTGGGCAGGCTCGCCAGCTCCCATGGATAAACAGTGGTAATAACACTATGCCAAACAAGAGTTGGCTGGCGCTTCTCAGGCACTACACTTTACAGGAGCTCGGCGAAGCTGCCTGTCGGTACGTAGAGGACGGCGAGCATCCCCGGCAGTTCATTGGAATTCTCCGCGACATTCAAGGCTTGAATGTCATTCCCGATGGCGCCGACCAGATCGACGTGATCGACGACGATCAGGTCAATGCCTGGCTTCGTCTCTCCCAGTGCTCCACCCTTACTGTCCCTGCTTCCTCCACCGAGCAGCTGTTGCCCCTCCTGATGGTAGGGACCCTGGTCGTCCCAATACACCTCTTGTTGGGCACAGCCAGAACTATCTCTTCCCCGGACAATTCGACGTCGCCGAGTTCTACACTGAGCCAGAATCTGACTCTGATGAGGAGGACGATGTGGAGCGCTATGCAAGGCGCAGAAGGGCCTTTCCTAGGTCCCACAACGGCTGGCAGAGGAGAATTCTGAGCAATGATCGTAGGGTTGTTAGATTCCAGACCCACTCCCGGGAACTGATTTCGCGCGCTCGAGTGAGACAGGGGCCGGCGTATATAAGCCGATATGCAGGACAAGATGTCCCAATGGTGGCTCTTCCCCCGGGGATCCCACCTCCCGGGTGTGAGGTGTCAGTACATGACGCTATTGAGGAAGGCGCTGATGATACCGGTGGGGTAATGGGGGCAATGGGGGCAATGGGGGCAATGCCTAGGGTTTGTTTGCGCCGGGCAGCGTCTTCTTTAGGCTTTTGGGTGGTTTTTTCTTTTGTTTTACTGGCTTTCTTAGGTTTTGCTTTCATTTCTATCCATGGGTTCGGCGCCGGGGGGGTTGGGGCTTGTTTGTGCCGGGTAGTGTCTTCTTGGGTCTTTCGGGTGGGCTCTCTTTGATTTCACGGGTTTTTTCTTACTTTGTTTTACTCTCGTTTCTATCCATTTGTTGAGTTTTCTGGGACTCGTTTTGTGCCGGGCTGCGTCTTCTTTGAGCCTTTGGGTAATTGTTCTTTGGTTTTACGGGCTTTGCTTCTTTGCTTCTGCTTTGCTTCTATCTATTAATCGTTGTCTTAATCCTGCTTGCGCTGTCATCCGACTTTCCTATATTTTACCCGCTAGTCTTAGATTTTATTGTTTTTAGCAGTCTTTTTATTTTTAGAATTAGTTGAGTGCAAGAGAAAGCTTTTCTGGGACGCTAAACGTCCCTTTTATCCTTTATCCTATCCTAGTATGTATAATTCAATCTTTTGAAATGATAAGTTATGTTCATCCTAGCCCCGCATATGAAAGCCTGTCCCGGCAATCCCGAATAGACAGTCTCTATTTGGCTCAGAGCCATCCGTGCACGTAGCCTTTGAGATATTCAGAGGCCAAATGGCTGTAGGATAGTCCGAGCCCATGCCAATGATTCTCACGGACCTTGGGTCATAGCTAGGAGTCCGTGTAGTAACAATAACATAAAGCTTGCTCGTCCGCAATACGACGCTGTTCGTCCCCAATACCACGCCGTGAGTTCGATTCCTGGCAGAGCTTTTATCTCTACATCTAATTCCTTTTTCTCCTCTAGTTCTTTCATATAAACGCGCAATCATGAATGGCAATACGAGCAGAGGTCAGTCACGCCTTCTGGAGACCAATGTGAGCTCTCCCAAGACTTAAATATCCCATTCTTGACCAGAGTAGTAGGACTAGCCCCCCGAGCCCAGGCATCATCATCGAGACCTCCAGTAGCCTTCGCGGATATTTCAACGCCAGCACCGGAAACACAACGACAAGTTCATTTTGAGGAAGAGCAACCTACAGATGTTGACGATGATGATGACATTTCTCCTAGACGTCGCCGATGGGACGAACGACATCCTACTGAACCACTCCCGCAGCCACTTCCACGGAGAGTCAGCAGCCGGTTAAGATATGTAAGTAAATCTAATAATTTTTTCAATTGACATGCTTATAAGAAAGAGTACGGAGGATACCCCAATGCCGGTTCTAAATGCCCCTTCACAGGGGGTTCTAAATGGCGCTTCGCAGGGGCTTGCATCACAAGAGCAGGCAGCACAATTACATTCCGGCCATCTCAGAGACGATTCATCACAATTCTCACCGTATATTCCTGATATGCCTGAAGAGGAAGAAATTATGCGGTCCCATTCACGACGTAGTATAGCTGATCCAGACTTTCCAGAGTCTAATATCGGGACCCCTATCACACTATCGGCAAAAAGCAATACATTGCAGTGTGAGGCGAGGATAATCTTTGAGAATGCCACAAATATGGTCCGGTATCAGACGTGGTTTGTTAATACCTTTGTAAAGCCTGCCGAAAACGATACTCTTCTGGAAGGTTATTGGGTAAAGGCAGCTAGAAAGTTAGGTTGGGGAAATAGGAAATGGAAAGGCGGGCAATGACTTTTGTAAGTCCTTTAATTGACGAAGAACGTCCTATTGGAGACTGATCATGGCTAATTAGATACATTTAGTTGAAATCGAGGCAGTCTAGCGCCAGGTCACATCTAGTTTCAGAGAACAAGAACATGATTGAGGACCTGTATGACTTCTCGCAAAAACCAGCAGCCGAAATAAAGGTGTGAGTTGCCTATTTGCTCGAAAATGATCAGTTTACATGCCACCCAAGTAAACAACAAGTAAGTAAACTCAGATCGTCCACGGTGAGACGAGATAAGGCTTACCCAAACAGGACGGTGGTTGGCGCTTTTCTGCGCCAGAAATAGCAAAACTCTTGTTTCATAAGTGGTACTGGGGTTCGAGAATGGGAGGGAGGACTGATAAATCATTTCTTAATCGTACTAACGACGTCCTGATATGCCTTACCACGGCATGTCTGTATCATTCTCTGAAGGCTTGGAGTTCCGGATCATTTGTTCAACCTCCAGATTTTTCCGCTCTGACAGCACAAAGTTACTATTGACTCGTTTAAAGGTTCAAATCCGCTGTTGTAAAGCCTATCGTACTCACTAGAAAATTTAGATGTCTATCTTCGACAGCATGCTACCTGGCAAAGACTGCCGCCAGGAGTGCGAGATAAACTCGTTGAAGATACAAAAAAACGTATTAAGAAAATGCTGTAGGAGGGCGGATTGATACCGGATCAGGAGTCTCGTGCCCCACTGGAGGACAGACAAGCCGCAGGATATTTGGATTTGCAGATTTCAGGCGATGAGGAAAGCGAGGTGGAGGACGATCATTCAGATCCCGAAGCGGGAGAGGCAGTTGAGGCTCCCGAAGAGGAGTTGAATGGGGACGCGTAACGTCCTATTTGGGTCCAATGTAGATTTAAATCAAATAAACAAATAAAAGGGCTCATTATTATTATTATTATTATTATTATTTTGAATATGCCACTTAGAGTTAGACTTCAACCCAGTTTGTGAAAAAAGACATTAGGGGAAAGTCACTTGGGGCCGAGGGAAAGTCCCAAAGAGCCATGAAGAAGGCAGGAAGGGGAGAACAGTGAAAGAATAAGCCAGGGCAAGGCCACGCATCATTAAATAATGGACGGTTCTCGTCGCGAAAGCGACGGATAGCGTCCGCTTAGATATTGTATACACGGAGAAATTATTGGGGCTGGATTAGGTCATGGGGCAATGGCAAGGAGGAAGGGGAGAAATAAGCGAGAATTAGGAAAGCAGAAGAACTACGGGGAATGGTGCATTGCGGACGTTCGGCGTCGCGAAGAGTTTGTCAATAGGAAATTCAGAACAGGATGTTTGGATCAACAAGGGAACAATGCGTGTTGCGAGAGGTAATGCTGGATAAACTATAGGGGAAAGGTCAAAGCTGGAATGGACCAGACAATGGCGTGTTTGGGCTGTCGGGAAGCATGATTGAGTCGTGGGGCAGAAATCCATAACGGAACAATTCCTGGTGCGAGAGATAATGCCGGATAAACTAAGGTAGAAGAGTCAAGCGCGAATGGACCGTGCAACAGCTCAAAGAGGATGAAGTGCGTCCAGAAAACGTTGCATGTCAACGAAATTACCGACGCAAAAAAAAAGGCCCCGTAACCCCGGATTTATTCCGGAGTTATGGGGCATGGACGAGAGATACAACAACTTGAGTTTTATAATTTGGCCCCCCATACCCCCTATCCCTCATGAGGTATCGCGGTCAAATGTGAACTTTTGCTGATGATGGTCGAAAGACTGTAGCCCGAGAGCCCTATATGGAACCTCCCCTTCTCCCTCTCAGCGCTCCGGCGCTTCATTTTAGAAACTTATACTGGCTTCTGACCTAGCGACACCCATATCTCTCCTTGACTCAACCCCTCCAAGACAGACGCTCTGCCCCACCTACCCCACTTGCTTACCCCCTCTATACGAATATCGGTACCTTAGATGTATTTTCTTTTGTGGAGATTGTTGAGTGTTCTAGGGTACGGGTAACCACCCTAGTTGTGTTGTGGAGAGGGTAGGATAGCGTTGAGGGTCAACCATGGGTTGCGCACACATGTTTGTTAGTCCTTTTAGTTAGCAGCCGTGCGCACCTGAGAATAGAACAAGTTCTCTCTCACCACCACTACGTCCACCAATCCGAACAGGTTATGAGCCTTTGCGTGTTCCACACAACTTAAACTGGAAGAAAAATCGCCTATTCGATCGGCAGCTGTCTATGCTGTGTACCTTTTCGAGTCGTTTTTCTTTTCTTACTGTCTTCCTTTTTTATTTTATTTTTATCTATCGGATCTGCCGCCCTATCTATCCTTGTTGAACGATGACGGAACTTTACGAGTCTATGTCATCGGGCCGTCCGATATTCCCGCTTTTGGGGGATAATAACTTCGGGACTTGGAGACAGAGAATGGCTGACCAGTTGAAGGAATTGGATCTCTGGTGGATCTTGTCAGGTCGTGAGCCTATACCTGATAAAGAGAGCACCGATGCCACAGTTGTCACAGCTTACAACAAATATCTCCGTAAGTGTTGGAGGATTACCGCGAAGATCCGTAATGCGATGGAGCCACATATTTGTGCTCAATACACATCAGAGGCCTACGATGAGGATCCACAGGCCCTATGGGCGAAGCTGGAAGAGGGCTATCGGAAGGCTCTTGGACTTGAGCTCTACTACTTTCGTCGATCTCTCTTTGACTGTACTCTTGAGAGGCATGGGACCGTAGCCCAGGATGTTCACGAGCTAGAACGAATCATCGAGTGCTTGCGCGAGGCAGAGGTGGAGGTCAAGCCCGATGAGAAGACATTTTATTTGTTGAATGGTTTGCCACCTTCCTGGCGTGAGTGGAGGGATCTCCAGGCGACAATCATCAAGCCAGGGCAGCCCGACGATTTGATTGCTGCGATTAAGGCAAGGGAGTCGACCTTGAATCGCGACAAGGCAGGATCTTCCCAAAGCGATACGGTTCTGGCAGTAAAGGGCAGAGGTCTTAGCTCTATGACTTCGGGGTCTGGAGGAGGTTCAGGCAGACAGGCAGGCAGACAGGCAGGCAGACAGGCAGGCAATGAGCAGTCGATTGTTTGTTACTACTGTGAGAAGAAAGGGCACCGGCGCAGCGAGTGTCGGAAGCTCAAATCAGATACAGCTAAGGGTATTCGCACTGACAAACCTGCAACTGCAGCTCAAGCAACTTCGGTAAATGCACCCGGTGACTCGCTCTTCACAGTTTTCAGTTCTGTGAATACGCTCGCAGGTCAACATCAGTGGCTACTTGATAGTGGGTGTAGTATGCACGTTACCAGTGCACGGGAGAGTTTTACATTATACGAGATTATTCCACCAGGTGGACACAGAATTCGAGTAGCTAACAAATCGGAGAGCGATGCACTTGGAAGAGGCAATGTTACACTACGGGTCTGGGATGTGGGGAGGCAGTGTGAGACCAAGCTGGTGCTAACGGGTGTTTTACATGTTCCCGATTGTGAAAACAACAGCCTGCTCTCAGTCTCTCAGCTACGTCGTTCAGGTGTTTTCGTTGATTTCCCGGCAAATGGGGGAGCGTTCCTAAGAACAAGTAGTGGTTCCCGAGTCCAGCTGGCGGAGGTGAATGGTCTTTACATATTAACCATAAAGGATAAGAGATTGGGACACCTTGGCAGTCAAGCGTTGGCATTAGACACCACTGAAGTAGCTGCTAGAGAGGCCGCACTATGGCATTTTAGGTTGGCGCACCTGGGAGCTGATGCCGTGCGGAGGCTGTCTACGGAGAAAAATGATATGCCTCATCTACAAAGGGTTCCGCGATGCGTGTGTGCTGGTTGCGTGTATGGAAAAATCGCGCGGAAACCGTTTCCATCAGTCTCTTCTTCCTCGAGGGCGACTCAGCCACTTGAGCTTATCCACAGCGATATAGCCGGTCCAATAGACCCAAAATCACTCGGTGGGGCGCAGTATCTTCTCATGTTTACGGATGACTTCACTAGATATAAGGTGGGTTATCTGCTCAAGCGCAAGTCTGAGGCATTTGAGCGGTTTAAAGAATATAAAGCCTTAGTTGAGAAGCAGCAAGGCAGGATGATTAGGAAACTTCGCACGGATGGAGGAGGAGAGTATAAGTCAAACGAGTTTTGTCATCAGTTGTTGCAGGAAGGGATTGAGATGCAGAGGACAACCCCATACACACCTCAGTTGAACGGCGTCAGTGAGAAGGCGAACCGCACCATTATCGGCACTACACGAGCTCTGCTACATGCGGTGAGCGCCCCCAAGCAGTACTGGGCTGAAGCGGCAATGACGGCGATATATGTCAGAAATCGACTTCCTACTTGTGCGATTCAGGCGGGCTTTACCCCATACGAGCTCTGGTTTGGGAAGTGCCCCGGGTACGGTCACCTGCGGGTGTGGGGATGTGTTGCTTACCCTCAGATTCCAAAAGAGACAAGGAGGAAGATGGACAAAGCAGCGAGACGGTGCATATTTGTTGGATATACAGATACTGTTACTCAGTATCGCCTATACGATCCTGTCGGCAAGCGCTTCTTCATTTCGCATGATGTAGTTTTCGAGTAGTCGACATCTTACCATAATAATACCAGCGACACAGTGGGACAAGCATCTAAGCGGTATTATGCGCCGCCTATTCAGCCTTGGGCAGAGCAGCTAGCGTGGGGCGATGAGTTTGATGAAGGCGATGAGCCAGAAAAAGCTGTTAGGGGGTCCGAGCCTGAAGAGGTTGTCAATCCGCCAAGTTCTGTACTAGAACAGAGCACTGATGGTGATGATGGTGATGATGGTGATGCTAGCAGTGTGGAAGTTCCTGTGGTTAAGAAGAAGAAGAAGAGGCGAGTTTCGGACACTCCACGTATGCTTGGGGGGCTGCGGGCCGCTGGCGGTAGCTCTTACTGGGAATCGAAGCCAGGCGAACTCCCAGCAGTAGAAGGAATGGGAAGTGAACGTACATCAGATCCGAGCGAGGCGATGATATCTACAGTTTATATGGTTGAGGTCGGCCCGAATAGTTATACAGCTGCTATGAAGTCCGATGAGGCGTGTGAGTGGCAGGAGGCTATCGATTCCGAATGTGCGTCACTTGAGAAGAACTCAGTGTTAACCTTTGTGGATAAGGTTCCGGAGACTAAGAAGGCTATTCTGACGAAACTCATTCTGCAGAGGAAGCTGAATCCGGTCGGGCAAGCAATAAGATACAAGGCGAGGTTGGTAGCTCAAGGGTTTCGGCAAGTAGAAGGCTTGGATTTTACGAACACCTTTGCACCTGTGGCGAGTCTGGCCAGTGTTCGTATTGTTCTGTCGGTCGCCGCAGCAAAGAGCTATGCAGTACGTCAGATGGATGTTGTTACAGCATTCCTGGGTAGCGAGCTGCTGGAGGAGATTTACGTGTCGCTACCAAAGGGTGTCTTTGGAAGTCAGAGGCTGGCATTGCTCAATCGCAGTCTCTATGGGTTAAAGCAGTCTCCACGGTGCTGGTATACTACAATTGATTCCTTCTTGATTACGGGGATGGGGTTTCGTCGTGGCAGATTTGATTGCTGCATATACACCCACGATAACGGGACTATCCTAGCACTCTATGTGGATGACATGCTGATTGCGGGCACTACGGGCAACGTGAAGGTCGTCTGCGATCGGTTGAAGGGGAAGTTTGAGATGGTCGATCTTGGGGCTATTGGTCACTTTCTGGGAATGGTAGTGGCGATCGATACAGAGACACATACGATCTCTTTGACACAGGAGGGGTATATCAACCGGGTATTGGAGAAATTTGGTATGGCGGGTTGCAAGTCAGTTGGTACTCCTATGGAGAAGGATAAGCCGAGCATGAAAGGAGAGGGAGACAAGCCATGCGATCGCACTCTCTATTTGCAGCTTATTGGTAGTCTAGGATGGATTGCCACTGGTACTCGTCCCGATATCGCTTTTACTGTCTCATACCTTGGGAGGTTTAATGCGGACCCTAGTGATCGTCACTGGCTTTGTGCGAAACGGGTCCTCAGGTATCTAGCAGGGACGAAGAGACTCCGGCTTTGTCTGGGGGGAGAAGCTGACCCTGGCTTTCATCTTTCGGGTTTTGTAGACTCAGACTTCGCCGGTGACACAGATTCATTGAAGTCAACCTCTGGGTACGTCTTTCTACTCGGAAAGGGGATGATTCAATGGCACTCGAAACGTCAGGCGATTACGGCTACGAGCACCGCGGATGCAGAGTTTATTGCAAGTTCTTCCGCGATTCAGGAACTTGTTTAGTTTCGAAATTTGATTAGAGAAGTTATTCGATCCGAGCTACCTGTCAGTACTCTATACAACGACAATCAGGCCTCTCTTTCTACCTTCAGGGACACTACCTATAAACCTCATAGCAAGCACATTGGTGTACGTGTACATCAGGTCAGAGAGTATATAGAGGACGGGAAGGAGGTTACTATGGATTACTGTGGGACAGATGACATGATTGCGGATGGGTTGACTAAACCTCTTGTACTTAGCAAGCATGTTCAGTTTGTGTGTATGTGTGGGTTATGTTAATAGCTCTCTACTTTTAGTTTAATGCGTCGTATGAAGGGGGATATCCATTGGTGGAGTTTGGGGGAGTATTATACGGGCATGCATACAGGTGGTACCCGTAGGGGGAGTGTTGAGTGTTGTAGGGTACGGGTAACCACCCTAGTTGTGTTGTGGAGAGGGTAGGATGGCGTTGAGGGTCAACCATGGGTTGCGCACACATGTTTGTTAGTCCTTTTAGTTAGCAGCCGTGCGCACCTGAGAATAGAACAAGTTCTCTCTAACCACCACTACGTCCACCAATCCGAACAGAGATGTGTTTGCATAGCTTGATGGATGTTCCCTATATTAGTTATGTTTTTGACAGATGAGGCCGACGGTTTTTGGCTTCTTTACTTAGTACGATCAGAGTGTGGGAAATGGTTTTTTTTGTTATAGTCTTTTGATTTATAGGTTTTGTTTTTTCCATAGATGGCGCTATAAGAGGCTTTTTTGTACCTTAAAACAATGAACGAATGATAAAAAAAAAAAAAAAAAAAAAGAAAAAAAAAAGCCTCTTTGGTTAGACATGAACTATCTCCTCTACACCTCCGGCAATTGATATCTCAACACCACAAGAAATCATTGTCTGATGTATCCTACCACCATGCACTCTCAGTGAGCTGCACCCCCCCTATGTTGGACTCGGACTTGGGCACCCCTTTCCTAGGGCCTGTCCCATCCCCCTCTTCGCTTTTGTTTCTCGTTCTCGCTTAACATTTGCACGGTCGGTAACAACCCTGCGTCCATGTTACAGATGGCTGGGATCACAATTTGCAGTAAGAGAAAACTTTTCATCTGGCTATGGTCAATTTATCTACTCTCTTTGATTACATTTCACTCGAGACTGCCTAGTCAGACACTCACACCTTACTGATAGTTCCTACAATACTTGGGTCTACCCCTCCTCTCCTCCACTCGGTCTCGTCCCATGGCTCGGTTACAGCAAAACTTCCTCGCAATAGCTGGCATTCTTACTGCCGACAGTACTACCCATTCCTGGCGGTGGGCTCAGTTACACTGAGTCCAGGTATTGCACTACCTCCTTGGACGATGTCAACGCCTTGGATTACGGAGTAATGTGATGGATTTGCTTTGTTTTAGGGTTTACTCTCCCTCTGTTCTGTGTTCTGTAGTTTTGGGATGAATGTTCAAGTTCGGGTTTCTGTTAGAGCACTGGGGATATGAACGGTGATTCTTTTGTTACTTTGTTTTAACAGGAGAGGAGTTTTTCGGGTCCGGTTTTCCTGTTGTCTCCTGCCTATCGTGTTGGTACTTTATTTGTATTGTCTACTTAGCTGATAGGGGTTTTTTGTCTTTGCGGCGGGATCGTGCAGTTGGTTCAATACTAGAGGGACTTGGGATGGTAGTTTTTTCCGGTGGATGTAGGAGAATTTCCTTTCATAGGGGGTTACTTTTTTTCCATAGCTAGCACTGCAGTAGCATTTTGTTCCCCGTAGTTGATAATACAAAGCGTATGATATAAAAAAAAAGATAGAAGAAAAAAACGGCCTCTTTGGTTAAACACGAACCATCTCCTTAACACCTCCGGCGATTGAAATCTCAATACCATGAGAAATCATTATCGATCCATCCTCCCACCACGCACTCTCAGTGAGCTGCACCTCCCTCAATGATCGACTCTGACTTCGGCACCCATTTCCTAGCTCATGTCCCATCGCCCTCTTCGCTTTTGTTTCGCATTCTCCCTTAGCATTTGGACGGTTGGCAACACCCTCATATCCATGTTACAGATAGCTGGGATCACGGTTCCCAGCAAGAGAAAACTTTTCATCAGGCTATGGTCAATTTCTCTACTCGTTTCGTTTATGTTTCGCTCGAGGCTGCCTAGTCAGACACCCACACGTTTCCGATAGTTCCTACCATACTTGGGCCTACTTCTCCTCTCCTGGGCTTGGTCTCGTCCAGTAGCTCAGTTACAGCCAAACATCCGCTCATTAGCTGGTATTCTTACTGCCACTTCCCCTGGGTTCACACCCTCCCCATGGCTCGGCTCGGCCACAGCCCTCGGTTACACTCGCTCATGGTATTGCACTGCCTCCTTGTATAATATCAAATACCTTGGGTTACAGAGTAATTTGATGGACTTGCTTGTTTTAGCCTTAACTGTCCCCCTGCTCTGTGTTCTGTAGTTTTAGGCTGAATTTTAATGGTCGGGTTTCTGTTAGAGTACTCTGGGATATTAATGTGGGTTCTTTTGTTACTTGTCAGATGGGAGTTTTCAGGTCCAGTTTTCCTTTTGTCTCCTGCTTGTCATGTTGGTGATTTATTTCTGTTTTCTACATAGCCAATAGGGGTTATTTCTCTTCGTGGAGGGATCGTGTGGTTGCTTCTATACCAGATGGACCTGGGATGACAGTACTTTCCGGTGGTCCTAGAAGCGTTTCCTTTCACAGAGGGTTTTTCTTTACCATAGCCTCCACTACATGTAGTCTTCGTACCCTAGATGGTTGAAATCGAAGCACATGATAGAAAATAATAAAACAAAAAACACAAAAAAAAGAAAAAAAATGCCTCTTGGATTAGGCATGAACCATCTCCGCCACATACCCTGCGATTGAAATCTTGACACCATGACAAATCATCTTCAAAATCCACCACCTTTACTCTCCGTGAGCCGCATATCCCCCCCTCTGTACTTGCTTTGTTTCTTCTCTTAGCTTTTGCACAGTCGGCAACCCCTCTTCATACCCGCGTGTCATTGCAGCTTCGGGCTTTCTGTGAAGTAGTGACACTGGTAGCCTTGCTTTCTGGTATGGCACTCCCTCCTGAACGCTTCGGTTGGTACGGTCGCCTCATGATAAGTCATAACCCTTTGGTGGTACTCGACCCCTGCGTCACTGTCCTGGGTCTACCCCTCTCTCCTCTACTTGGTTTCATCCAGTTGCTCTATTACAGCCAAACATCCTTCACCCGCTAATGGCTCACTCTTTTGCCGAGACACCCTTCACAGCTGGCATACTTACTGCCTACAGTACCACCTATCCCCTGCGGTGGGCTCAGTTGCACCCCTCGTTTACGCTCTATCATAGTATTACACTGCCTCCTTGAACAATGTCAATGCCTTGGGCTACCGAGTAATATGAGGGATTTGCTTGGTTTGGGTGTTTTACTGTCCCCCCGTTCTGTGTTCTGTAGTTTAGGCTCAATTTTCATGGTTGGGTTGCTGTTAGAGCGCTTGGGGATATGAACGGAGTTTCTTTTGTTACTTTGTTTTAAAAGGAGAGGAGTTTGCAGGGGCCGGTTTTTCTCTTGTTTCCTGCTTACAGTGTTTGGTGAATGTTTCTTGTTATTCACTTAGCCTGCAGGGGGTATTTGTCTTCACAGTAGGATTGTGCGGTTAGTTCCACACCAGAGGCACTTAGGATGATTTTTTTTCCGGTGGTCTGAGGTGGATTTCTTTACACAAAGGGTTTTTTCTTTGCCTTAGCTTACCGTTCCATGTAGTCTTTATTCCCCGTAGTTGATTAATACAAAGCACTTGATACAAAAAAAAAAAATCAAAACAGGCCTCTTTGTTTAAGAGTTCTTCACGCAACCATTTAAGTTATTTTTCTACAATAGACTTTTATTCTTACATTATGCACTATCGGGCCAACACTATAGTGTCTCTCACAAGCTTAGCGATATATCTTACTCGACACGAGTCTGTATACTCAGCTGTCATAGTTTGTACGAGCTCAGAGAAGTGTGATCTCTATTCGGAATAGTGGTTCCCTGCTACAATTATTGCCCGAAGAGAAGTAGATTGTAACAAACACCCTGTATCTTATCATGTCCGAATGCACTTACAAGGTCAAGACTTTTCTTAAATGATTCAATATTCCCAGTATCCGCCATCTCATCCTGCGGGCGACTCCAAACACCGTACACCAGTGACGTCAAAGTAACCAGGTCCCAAAATGCATCAATAAAGAGGGTGTACTGAAGTATCAGATAGTTTTCCACGACTACTCTTTCGCCTTCTACCCGGGTCACCATGTTTCGCCATGAGTTGGTTACACCCATCATGTGCCCGGGTAGTGGTATTGTAATACAATCCTTCTCGCTTCGGGTGATACTTGCAGCAGGTAACCACTATCCGAAATAGCGATCACTATTTCTTATACTCGTACGCCTAATGACAGCGGAGCATACAGACTCCTCTCTCGTACGATATATGGCTAAGTTCATGAGTGATACTATAGTCTTGGCCCAATAGTGGAAAGTGTAAAGAATAAAAGTATATTGTAGGCAAATACCTTAAATGGTTGCGTGAAGAACTCTCAACCGAAGAGGCTATAAGGATCCACTTTTTATACCCGTTCTTCCCGCAACCCTTACTCCCATAACTCATCCCTTCTCATCACACAACCCTATGACTCATAACGAGTCATAGTGTGAAATCCATCAGCTGACTCCTATGAGTCACTACGCAACAACCCAATAGCCAATCAAAATACACTAGACAAATCATGTGCGCAACTCGCCTCACATGTGTAAAACCCATGACTCATAAGTATGAGTCATGTGCGAAAGTTATAATCATATGACCATAAGTGTGAGTCATGTCAAAATAATAAACTAATTATCCTAAAGGAATGACACGCTATCAGGTTGTCATGTGAAAGTACTAAACCATATGACTCACAAGTGTAAGTCATGGGAAACGTGTCTTGCTAATCACTACTTGTGCCAGATATGGGGGTAGCCCAACAGGGTAAGATGTCAATCGGCATTGTATGTTCAATAGGGGTTTAAGCCGCAATAAGAGCCGCGAAACTACAATGTGTGAGGTTACTACCCTTCCGACGTCGATGTCTTGTCCCACTATCGTCGACACCCCCCCACTGCACGTCACACCTGCACTACTCATATGCTATCTAGGGTGAAAATCCTTTCCGCAACACTATGAAACTAAACTACTATTACATGCCTAGGTGCATCTAGTAAACAATCGACATGCTAAGCTGATGGCTGAACTCATCGTGAAACAGAAAAGGACACAAACATCCCTATGAAATGTCAGAACAAACTGCTAACCCACTACTCAACTAGTGTAAATGGGTGAACTATCGACGCTTGGATAAAAGTCTTGCATTGCACTTTAAACCTTCACTCATAATGGAATCCTCTCGCAACCTCTTCCGCTGAGGCTCCTCCAAAGTTTGATCATTGAACTAAGTGTCACGCTTCTGTACCTCCTTGGCTTTCAAAAACTCATTGATAGAACTCAAGTATAGTCTCTGGGGCGTTTCATTGTCACAATTTGCGGTATCAAAATAATCTCCGCGCTTAACCTCTTTGTTGACTTGAGCAGGGTGATGAAGGAAGTCCAATGGCAGCTATCGATTAGGCAAGCTCGATGATTTGACTGCAAACAGGATACAGATTGCTGGTGATTCAGCGCGTTCCCCCACGGGGGATGGCAATCATCCAGTGAAGTCCTCTGATTCATGTGCCAATTCCGAGTTCAAAATATTAGACGTATCATCCCAGGGCACTTCTTCTTCCTCAGGCTTATTACCTTGCCAACCATCATGTCCGGTGTCTGGTGCCAGTTCTCAAAAATACTACTGGCCTTTACATGCCCCCTGGATATCACGAACCCAATGGCGTATAGCTTGTAGATCGAGATACGGAAGGCCTCTTAGCTCTACCGCTTCTGGTCTCTTGTCATTCCGATCATGATAGCAATACACCACAAGGTTCAGGGGGTCTTCAAGACCTCAATCAGAGAGAAGCCAGGTGCATACGTCTTCATCACGCCTGATAAAGATATAATCTCTGAAGGTTGAGGGCTGATTAAGAGATCTGCGCAGCCTTCTACGACCTTGGCCACTAGCGCCAAGGATGTAGCGAATCCGGCGGTGAGCTATGGTTCAGTATATCATTACTGACAGTCCACAGATGTCAAAGAAATCTTGCTCAGCGAACTCTAAACCATCGATGTGGGGAGGATGCCAATGGAGTACTCGTCGGTTTGGAGGGACATTTACATTTGCCCTTTGTTCCACTGACAGCCCCAGGCCATGTCACGAAGGCAGGACATAAGCTATAGGCATGGTTCGTGGGCACCTAACTAGAGTGCTCCAATCTGTATTCTCTTTATTAGTAAGTGAAAGTATGAAACACGCCGATAATTTAGAAAAGAAGTAACCTATGTGGATAATAATATTGGCCATATCGCAATTTGCTGGGGGGGACAGTACAATTGCTAGCAGAGGATGGTCGTTTACTGGTTATGCAGGGTTGTCAACTGGTAATGCAGGGTCATCAACTGGTCATGCAAGGTTATCAACTGGTAACGTAGAGTTGTCAACTGGTAATGTAGGGTTATCAACTGGAGGGACAGGGTCAGCAACCTGTCAGGGAGGTACTGGGTGTGGTCCTGGCGATTGGTTATTCCCAGGTGGATCAGGAGGAGCATTGCCAGGGGGAGTGTTTTGCCAGTGGGGAAATAGAGATAGATGAGGTACGGGGGTGGTTCTTGCGCTTGGTTGTTCGCAGGTGGAACTGGAAGAGCGTTGCCCGGGGGAGCATTTTGCCAGTGGGGAAATAGGGCTACGTGAGGTGCTGGGGGTGGTACTGGCACTTTGTTGTTCCCAGGTGGATCAGGAGAAGCGTTGCCTTGGGGAGCTTTTGCAGAACTGGGGCTATGTTTAGCACAGCTGTTGCAAGACCCCACTGAGCTGGAATGTTTGTTAAAAGGAAATTCGCCGGAACAATCACCTGCGCAAAGGGGACTCCCAGCTGACCCTTGGCAGCACCAGCTCCCTAAGTCTTTACTGTAGTAAACGACTTCTTCACAGAGTCTTTAACGAGTTGAACGACTGCCTCATCGATCTCCTGCATATGAGCCAGATTATTCACAGCCGATGCTGTGGCAAGTTCATCATATGCAGGGTGCAATCTCCTCATACCTGCGACGATTGGCTGAAAGTTGGCATCAGGATAAATACTGGCCCTGACTCCCAGCACATAGTTCCTTGCTATAATTAAGTCTTTCGCAAGGTCCCTCCATGCTGTATACACGGGGTCCTTTGAAATAGCAGTAAACCCCATGTTCGATTTATGAGCCGTAATTGGTGTAGTGTCAGGATTTCAGTGACTTATACTAATTTCCCCTACGACACAGTTCAGCAGAGGTTGTTAGGTCTGCCCTGGCGGAGGGGCCTGGCACACTCCTGGATTCGCCATGTGGACGTACTGTATATTGTTGACAATTTGCGCCATGTCGATTGAATTTTAATCTATATAGATATTCTTCTAAAAGATACGAGTCTTATATTGTGAAGATGGTGGATGCTGTGGATATTGGTGAATATTGTGGCCATTATGAGAATATTCTTGGTATGAACTCCCTTCCGCCGGGATCAACCTAGATTCTATATACAACATGCCGACATTCAAGAGAGGTTGCAACCATCATGAATTGTTTGAGTTGAGTTCAAGATGAATCAAAAATTGACTGTTCAGGTGCATTAGTATTTTGGTCATTGTCTGTTTCAAGTTAAATGCAGGTGATAAACAGCTGAACCTACGTGATAGCATGACAAATAATGCTAAACCGATTCCACTGTTATTACTCAAAGCGTGCACAGCGCTGGGCCCAGCTTCTCACCCTTACGCATTAAGATTATGATCACCACAACCTTCAAGTTACAGTGACCCTCAGAATATACACACGACTCCTGAAAGGAACAGAGCTGAAATCTACCATGCCAGGCAAATGTTTATTTTGTTGTAGAAGATACATTTGTGCAGGGCCAGACGAGGCACGCCTCCAAAAGGCGCATGCGGATCTTGATATGATCCTTGCTTCTACGCTATGAAATATCCCTCCGTCTCGCATTGACGACCCCGGAACCGACATAAATTATCACAACTTGAATCAACCTAGCGAGTGCCCTGATTGACACTACGAATCAGATCCTGCCAGTGATCTGGCCAGATATGAATGCAATGCAATTAATGACCTTACATATTAATCCAATACTGACACACTTAGCGACAACATGTCTTGTTCTGCTGCTGAACAGATGCATTATGAACACGCCTGAGAAGCAATTGGAGACATCAACGGATATGCGCAAGAACATATCAAACTATGCGAAGACCTATGGGCTCCATTTACCAGTGTGAATGGGTTCAAACTTGCATCTTGGTCAATGAGAGTAAATCCTCGAAGTCACATATCAATGATTACTTTGCAAATGATCTTATTGACCCGGCGTCAATTGGCTAGAGCTCCATGGATATGCTGGAGAAACTTCTTCTATCTTTGGATCCGGATGGCCCATATCTACAATGGCTTGAAGGACAAGTCACCCATGAGGATGGTAAGACCACGTTACTATTCTTCTATCGCAATATCTCGGACTGCGTGAGATATCCTCTTCGGCAGATAACCTACCGAGATGACTTGGTGTATGCGCCGTGCCAGGAATTCAATCAGAATGGAGAGAGAATATATGCTGAAATGCATACGGCCGACTGGTGGTGGGATATTCAAGTATAGTTTTCCGCCCTGCTTTATTTAAGGTTGTTAACAGTCCGTAGGAAACACTTCCCGATGGTGCGACGGTGGTTCCAATTATTGGGATGTCTGATCAGAAGCATCTCACTCATTTCTCAAGGGACAAGAAGGGATGGCCGGTCTACATTATTATCGGAAATCTTCCGTCGACTAGACATAACAGACCTGGATCTATGGCAGTTCTCATTCTTGGGCTCTGTCCCCTTTCCCCCAAACTTGCCAAGATCCCTGCAGTAGACAAACTTCACAGATAGAGTAATGCCAACACTCTTCAGGGCGTATTCGAAATAATCTTTGAGCCCTTGAGAGATACTACGCTAGAGGGCGTCCCAATAGACTTTGCCGATGGGAAAATTAGGAGATGCTTCTCGATCTTGTTTGGGTGGATTGCTGACCATATAGAAAACGCTGCACTACCCAGGATAAAAACCAACGCCTCTCCTAAATGTGAGGTCCTTCCACATGAGTTAGGAACCGGCACCAATCATCATTGGGCTAGAAATTATGCAAGAAACAAACATTATAAACGCCTTAGTATAAAGACAAGGCTAGATGTTTTTCAAGGATTTGAAAGAGTTTTGGACCCGGATCTGCACATGCCGGATTTGCTACATACGATTTATCTAGGACTATTCAAGTATATGATGGAACGAATACAGGGATTTCTCAAAAAACACTCATGACAGCAGGCGTTCGATGATGGCTGCTGGGCTTTGCCACTGTACCCGGGATTCTATAAGCCCAAAAAAGCCTAATGTGAGATTATGCTATGGCAAGGAAAGGACATGAGGGTTCTAGGGTGGTGTCTGTTGTGAGTCCTTGCTATGGCATTGAGACAGGCTGATAGTACACAAGTATAACTTTTCAAACATGCGCTCATCTGTGTCGGGTTACTACTTGATTTTAGCAGGATAGCTCAATACCGAAGCCATACAGACAAGACCATACAGTATATGGAAAACTTTGCGAGACGTTTTCTCGAGATGAAAGATATCTTCTTAGAGTTTAGGATATCAAAACAGATATAGGCCAAGGCTAATGAGCTGCGCAAGGAACTAGACCGCTAGCATACGCTAGTAAACCAGTCAGTAGCTACATCCAAGAGGCCCCAGGTACGCGAGGAAGACCGCCAAGAAGAAAATGACCAATGTATGGACTGGATCCAGGCCAAATCCCATTTTAACTTTATGAAAATACATCTAATAATTGACATGCGCGAGCACATCGACCAGTTTGGCAATATTTCTATGTATTCTAACGAGTTTGGAGAGCTCGCATACAAGGAGCAGCTCAAGGACGGGTATCAACTTTCAAACAAAATTGAGGCAGTGCGACAGATACTACATCAGCAAAAATTATGATATGCGTCCTGAGCGTCCTGTGCTTCTGACGCTCAGGACGCTCAAAACGTCAACCGCCATTCTAGACGCTGGGTAGTACTAAACCTGCATCCGGACGCCACCAAATGTACCACTAAACCTTCGGAATGCTCATGACGCAATACACAATCTTCAGGAAGTACTCTGGAAGCAATAAACAATCTTCCAGACATAGCCAAGGGTCCCCCCTTTACCGCTTGACCCAAGTCACAATAACACAATTTTTAAATTCTTCTTAAATAGTCTTTTATTCTATGTCTAATTCTACTACTGGTAGTACTAATTTGTATACAAGCTTCCGAGTTCCCCCTCTCCAGCCCCGGGGTATCCACTCTACAGCAGACACCAACATCATGAGATCTGATCGCGTAGAGACATACCTTATACCGGCGTGTAGCTGACATCGAGCCCAACAACCTCCAACAAACAGAATTGGAATCCGTCCAGTGGTTGTGGAGTAATCCACCATCGAGTAAATATCCGCCAGCATGGAACCTAACACCCCCACCACAAAAGATAGCAACATCATGAGTTCTAATCGCGTAGGAACGAACCTTATACCATTGGGTAGCTAGAGAGAAGGCCAACAACCTCCAGCAAACAGAACTGGAATCCATCGAGCGGTTGTGGAGGTATCTGCCATCGAGTAAAGATCCGCCAGCTTAGTACTTCCATAGAGGATGGTAACTTCCTGAGTTTTGATCGCGTAGGGACGAACCTTATACCGTTGTGTAGCTAGAGACGAGGCCAACAACCTCCAGCAAACAGAACTGGAATCCGTCCAGTGGTTGTGGAGTAATCCACCATCGAGTAAAACTCCGCCAGCATGAAACCTAACACCCCCACCACAGAAGACAGCAACATCATGAGTTTTGATCGCGTAGGGACGAACCTTATACCATTGGGTAGCTAGAGACGAGGCCAATAACCTCCAGCAAACAGAACTGGAATCCGTCCAGCGGTTGTGGAGGTATCTGCCATCAAGTCAAAATCCGCCAGCTTAGTACTTCCATAGAAGATGGTAACTTCCTGAGTTTCGATCGCGTAGGGACGAACCTTATACCATTGTGTAGCTAGAGGCGAGGCCAACAACCTCCAGCAAACGGAACTGAAATCCGTCCAGTGGTTGTGGAGTAATCCACCATCGAGTAAAAATCCGCCAGCATGAAACCTAACACCCCCACCACAGAAGGCAGCAACATCATGAGTTTTGATCGCGTAGGGACGAACCTTATACCATTGTGTAGCTAGAGATGAGGCAAATAACCTCCAGCAAACAGAACTGGAATCCGTTGAGCGGTTGTGGAGGTATCTGCCATCGAGTCAAAATCCGCCAGCTTAGTACTTCTATAGAGGATGGTAACTTCCTGAGTTTCGATCGCGTAGGGACGAACCTTATACCATTGTGTAGCTAGAGGCGAGGCCAACAACCTCCAGCAAACAGAACTGGAATCCGTCCAGTGGTTGTGGAGTAATCCACCATCGAGTAAAAATCCGCCAGCATGGAACCTAACACCCCCACCACAGAAGACAGCAACATCATGAGTTCTAATCGCGTAGGGACGAACCTTATACCGTTGTGAAGCTAGAGACGAGGCCAACAACCTCCAGCAAACAGAATTGGAATCCGTCCAGTGGTTGTGGAGGTATCTGCCATCGAGTAAAAATCCGCCAGCATTGAACCTAACACCCCCTCCACAGCAGCCAGCGATTTCCTGAGTTTTGATGCCACAGTGACGAACCTTATACCGTTGTGTAGCTGGCGTCGAGCCCAATAACCTCCAGCAAACAGAATTGGGATCCGTCCAGCGGTTGTGGAGTAAACAGCCATCGAGTATTTGAGATCGCCAGCCCTGTAACTGCATGAGTATTGACATTATAGGCATGAGCCTTATACTGGTGTGTAGCTGGCGTCGAGCCCAGTATGATGCAGGTATCAGTCTCATGAGGAGGTATGTGGTAGTGGAGGTGTCTTTAGGGTAAGCCGGTGTTGTGAATAATCAAGGGGTGGGTGATGAAAGTAAGGAGTCGCGTCGCGTCAAAGGCTAAGTGCCGAGAAACCACAACATCAGAGAGTGTCCTAGCTATCACTCGCTTTCAGAGTGGAGTCAACTGGCATTTTCGTTCTCTGAAAGATGAAGTTCTGAAAATAGAATACTAGTAGTACCCTTGCCCAGTATTAGTGTCTTTAGGGTAAATTTAAGATTAAGAGTACGGTGGCTTTCTCACCAAGCGCCCACACTAACCTATCTCCCTTTGCCAAGATCAGCCCCTTTCTTAGTATGAGAGAAGGCTGGAAAGCCATCCAGAAGGAGGGTATTGCCCAGGGGGTATTCTGGAAGGGGATTGGAGAAGTGGTATGTCCAGATGAGCGATGGTGTTGTGAATTGCGTCCGGAAGCATGGGAGGTAACCTAGTGTCGCAACCTACTTCCAGAAGTATTTTGATGTAGCAACCCGCCTCCAGATGCTCCAGACGCACAGGACGCCGAAATCTAAGCCCCCGGCTTCTGGAAGCAATACAGGGACTTCTGACGCATAATCTATTTTTGCTGATGTAGGCAGCTATGGCCAGCAGCATGTGATCCGGATGAGACTTTTGAACTTAGAATTTCTGCAACGTACCAGAGCAGATCTACCTGTGGAGGTAGTCGAGCATTTAAAGAGAACGAGAACTGCGTCAGTCCCACCTGCCTATCATAGGATTCTGAAAGGACGTCGTGATAAGATATGCAATGTCGTTGCTATTAGCAAAGTGTCCCAGATCTCCCTGGAAAAAGTTTGTGGAGAATTGATTGGATATAGCTGACTCACCCTGCCACACTGGCGCTGGCTTCCTGAAGATCTGGCGGTACTTTGATCGCTACCGGTTGAACTAATGACGACACTTGAAATCCCAGTACTTGCATTCCAGGAAACAAATGTTTACGACATACACTGGGCCTGGTGCACTGGTACATGACCCTTTTGTAACCAGGCGAGAAGAAATGATTCTATTTGAATACAGGCTGGTGGTGAGCCAACATATGGTGCGCTTAGAGGGCGTGTCCCAGCGAAGTTCATAGCCCTTTTCAGAATCAGGGATTACATGCACCAGGAAACTGTCTACTGCCTTGCAGGCATTCAATTGATAAGTGTGGTTAACTCAGGGCACCCGTCCGACATACAATGGCTTGTCACTGTTCATCTGAGGGATGACGCCCGGGAACTGACAATTGTGGATATAGGAACAATCATAGGCCTAGCACATCACATACCAGAAACGGACCGTTGCTGGCTTGTCAACAGCAGGATCAATTTAAGGACATTTCACAAGATCTATTGAACTCTACAAAAGGGGGCAGGTCCTATATGATTTAACATGGATGTATATAAGTTATTAAACTTGGGCTTCATTGCTCCCACGATGGAACCATGGCGTGGGAAATAGCAGAGCCTGGAGGTGGCAAATGATAGAGCCAGGGCATGGGGAACGGCGGAGCCAGGGCGTGGGACATGGCGGAGCCAGGAGGTTGGAAAGATATCAGTATATAAACGAAAGAGATCAGTAGTAGTATATACGAGCTGACATAGAAATTGAAATTTCTTGAATTACCCTAGTCAGACCGTGGGTGAAATTTACTATGTAGTACTACTACTAGTATTATGGGCTAGAGCAACATCACTCCCCCGAAAGAGATTGGAGATCGCTCTATGAGTGACAGAGTGTGTCAGGAGGAGACTCAGAAGGGACAGGAAAAGAGAGTATATTGGGGATGCGTCGGGACATTGGAAAGAGATTAAGAAGGAAGAGGGGCATCCTGACGATACATTAGGGCCAGGGGTAGTGGGGAGGCATCAGGATACCAGTGGAGTGAAACCCAGCTTTCAGATGAAACGTGAGTTAAAACTCACGTCAGGATACACAGAATGCACCAGACGACAAAATTGATGAGTAATACGTCAGGACGCAGGGTCCACGCATCAGACGCATGTTAATCTTTTACTGATGAATGATCTCCTCTACACACCCAATGATTGAAATTTCAACACCATGAATTTTTATCATTACCTCCACCCCCTCCCGCACTCTTAGTAAGCTGCACTCTACCTGCCCCCACGATGGTTCTGTACTTGGACACCCTTTTCCTAGTGGCTCCTTTTATCTCCACCCCCTCACTCCTCTCTCCTGCTCTCGCTTCCGTCATCTCGCTTAGCATTTGCACTGTCGGCCACCCCCCCCTCATACCAGTGTGTCATTGTCAGCTTCAGGTGATCAGTGAAGTAGTGGCTTCAGTGGCCCTCCTCTCTAGTATTGCACTATCTCCTGAGGGCTACGGTTGGTATGTGTGAATTGTTGAAAGATTGTCACCCCTTAGTGGTCTTTGGCTCCTGTGTCATTGTGTTTGGTCTACCCCTCCTCCTCCTGTCCCCCTGGCTCCGGCCTCCCTCTCCTCCTTACTTTTCACTCCTTCCTTTCCTCCTGTGGCTCCGTCATAGCCTCGTCACTCAATAGCCCCTCGCGAGGTACCCTTCATCCATTGCGCTGCTACCCTACTACTCATACTTCCTTACCGCGACAGCTTCCTTTCCTCTACAGTCAGTTACTCTTTGTTGTCGTATTGCACTGCCTCAGTGGCTTATATTAACGCCTTGGGCTTTAGTGTAATCACGTGGCGGGATTTTTGATGCAACTCCGCTTAGTATCCCTTGGCATTTACTCTTATCTGGCTTAGGTTTTCTTGAGTGAGTGGATGGTTGGGTTCTATGGCGGGGTTTTTTCTTGTTGCTTCTTGCTTTCATGTAGTTTCTGCGTGCGAGATGTGCAGTTGGTTCCACACCAGAGGGACTTGGGGTGACCTGATTTTACTTGGTGCCGGGGAGGGATAAGAGATTTTGTTTTGTCATTGGTGGGCTTATAGGTTTTGTTTATACTATAGCTCACACTGCATGTGAGTTCTTTGTAAGGGCTGCCCTTAGCCCTAGGCGGTTGGATGTCCAAATCAGTCTAACTAATAGAAGCTGTATTCTATAGAATCATATGGACCCTAGGCTCTGCAGGACATACCATAATAACAGTGGAAGTACTGTAATGTCCCAGTCTTACTCGAGTACCGAACTTCACCTAGTACTTGTAGGCTTATCAGTAGTTATCAGTACTCGTGTCAGGACTTAACCTTTGGGGTATGCTAGAAATACCAGCGGAATCCTGGTTAATGCGAAATCTCAAGAAACAAAGAAAGATGGGAAGGTTCTGAATTCAGCAACTAGCTCACAATTGCCTAATTGAGCCTATACCCTATTCCTTAGGTTACAAAGGCACTGAAATGCCACGGATTTCACTACTGTATCAAAACAGCCCATTTTTGCTTGTATCCCACAAAGTCTTTCCCTCTAAGCTCACATGTTAATCCTAATGCGAGTACCATCGGTAAGGTATTTTACAGCAAGGCAAAGAAAATCGTGGGGAGAAGCTACATAATGTGGTACTGACCGCCTTGTACTTGAACCACCTTAAATCACGGTCCTACTAGAATATAGGTGCTGCTGTAACTGGATAGTATGATACTTGGGATTTTCAAAAGTATCCAGATTCAGTTACTGAGCTTGGCACCAATGATTCCACGGGGGCCTGTAGGACTCCGTACTCTATGCTGATGTATTGGCAATACCCTTGGAAGTAATTCTCAAACTCGATATTCAATATATGAACTAAGACACAATCTATTCTATTGTGGATAATACTAGGCAGGTATGAGTGGTGCTGCCGGGACATACTAAGTGACGAGGGTGGATAGTAGTAGAGCAAATTGGTAGGAGTTCTGGTTCTTATTTAATCTAAGCGAGATGGGCGATAGCAACCATATTTATACAGGAGCGCGAACACCAAGTGTAAGAAAAAAATATAAGGGAAACAAAAGTGCGAACAATAACCCTGAAATCCTGCCAAGTAAATCCCAAATAATATGCATAATTCTGAAGTGCTGTGAGGAAATTATTAGGAGACAATTAGAAATATTATGACTGAGAAAGGTGCATAAATATATAAGAAGTCCTCTGTTAAGCCCCGAATACCAGATAAGTGATGCATAAAAAAATCTCAAATATTATCCCTGAATAGGTAATGAAATACCGCAATACATGCTCTAGCTGTAGTAATGTAAACTGTGACAGGTGGTACCGAAACTTAAACTAAGTCTAGAAATATATGGCAGTGATCATGAAATATAGATAGGAAATACTATGAAATTTCAACACTCGATGCCTCTAGACTACTTCTATCTTCTTGCACTACCGGATTCCTACTCTCTCCTAATATCTGATTTTGATCAAGAATATCACTGACACCCATATTGCACCGCCGCTCAGCACCAGCAGTGTCAGGGCCTCAGTGAGAAGAAAATTGACGACATCCGGATACTTTTGAAAATCGCAAGTACTTGTACGAGTACAGCACTCGTACAGCGCTCCACAAAATTCTTGACTCCTGCTCTCCAACCTTCACATTACCGTCTAGTCACTGAACCGATCGTACGATCGTGCGCGCCCCTCTGCCCCATTTAGGGCTCTTACCTATACAAAACTACGTAAAATTAAATCCTGTTTAATTTTATGTTCCTGGGGGAAGTGAATGTATGCATGTATATGCTATATGTCGAGGCAGGCTCTTTTGTGCATATAAATTACAAAGCGAGGAAAAATGAACAAGACGGTCGGTTTTCGATGTCGGACATCACCGGTACACTTGTACCGAAACCCTCTCTAGTGCTTCTTTGTTCTTTTTCCTTTTCGTTCATTTTCTAGTGGAAGAATGCTATTCCGACAAGGGAAACGTGGTCTACGTGCTAGGGCAATAAATTTACCCACCAAATGTCACTCGATGATATGTAGATTACCATGAGCTGCCGGTTTTTCAGGGATCACTCACTCGTAAGCATAGAATTCAACTAGACATGAGGCGAGGCACAGTACTTTTGCTGGACTTAGTTATGCTCTTTCCCTTGAGAATTCGTGACCGAACGAATGCCCTTGAAGAAACACAAACCGAAGAAACCCCCCCAGTTTAGCTATGCAAGCAATACTGGTTCAATGATATTAGGAACCAGAAAGCTCTCGACTCTTTTTTTCTCGGTTTTCGAGGGAATCAAGACACGATGCGGCAGGGGGGTTCTTATAAGCATACTCGAGTAATTCTCTCCCGATAAAGATCAACTAGATGTGAAATCAATCCCACCCCCCACTAAATCATTACTTGATAACCGATCAACGAGTCACGTTATGAGCAACTAGCCAATGTTTGCAGAATCTGACATATTGAATACCAGGCCGGACCATAGCACCAGACCCCACTTGACATTCCCTGACTTTGAAGAAAACCCGCATACACCCAAGGTCTCCAATTACGGTACGTGCTACGAGCTGAAGTATCCAAGTGGGAATTTTCCGTTGACAGCATGCGGAGGCTTGATGATAGCTAGATAAATGACTTAGAGATGGGACTTTGCTATCTAAAAGAAAGTTTTTGTGCATTCTTCGGCGATATAGGTCGGAAACCACCAATCAGCATATCACAACTGGCTTGGTAGGGGCTTATTAAGGCAAATCTTGTTGAGGGGGTCAATCTCGCCACAGCCACAGTTGGTCTCGTCCTCCATAGGCAGCTCTGTCCTACCTTTCCCGGGTATAGTTCGTCCTAGCCCCTCCGAAAAGACAGACTACAGGCTATACTACGTTGCGTCCTACCCTATAACCAGACACACTGGACGGTTGGAAATACTGACTTCACTCGATATTCTGTCACACACTCTGCTATCCTCCCGTACCTCTTTCAACTCTCTGCCATGCCACATTTTGTCCAGTGGAACCTTTTATTGTGTATTTAAACCCCTATTTTTCAATTGCCGTGAACAGGGCCCTCCCAGCACAAACCTTTTGATTATCTAACCGCTTGCCACCCATTAAGACTAACAAATAACTTTGAGGTCAAAATAAAGCAAAGCACTTAGCTCAGCGGGTAGTTTGCCTCTTCCCTCCACTTTAGCCCATACGACCACTCACTCTGCATCCTCAGGAAAGCGGCAAGCACAGCACCCTCATTTGCGGTATAATCCTCCTTGTAAAGAGTAATGATGTAATCATTACCACGGGCACGTCGGAGGACTTTATTATAGACCGAAGCGATACACGAGGTAACAGCTTTCAGTTCAAGGCCACGGGAGGCTACTTCGTCGTGGAGAACCTTAGTGAATTCAGGTGCTTTGGCGAGTTCATTGAGCCCTGCCTGAATCCCACGGGGGCAATCGGTTCCAATCCTCTTCATGATTTTTGCGTAATACACCATGTGTTCTTCCACTTACTATTAGTAACAACTAAAAAACCAAAGGGCATTCTGATTGTTTACCCAAGGCGCCTTTAACATTGAAATTTTCCTCCAATTTCATTACTTCGGTTTTTCCATATAGAGTATCGCACTATATATCTGTTAGAAATATCAGGAAAATGGGAGGTGAGGACTCAACAGTAAGACGTTCAAGTTCAACTGATAGCTTCAGAATTTCTTTATTTTTCTCATCAGACTTCGCATGCCACTCATCAGAGCGCCGATACAACTCTTCTAGGTATTCCAGTGATTGGCGATGATACTCTTCTCGATATTCCGAAGCGTAGTCCGTGAGACGTTGATACCACTTTGCATTCTGTTGCTCTAAGAGCTGCTGTGTTGATGGAAGAACTTTGATGGGGTAGGATCGACTTGAAGTGCCTCTGGCCGTAAGGTTAGAGGTGGCATTCTTCTCATGCGGGGGCTTGTTGAGGGCCGAAGTCTGGACATCGTATGGACTCTGCGGATGCTTCTGTGTCGTACTAGGGTGACCCTCTTTTGATTGGAAATAAAACTTGTCTTCTTCCTCCGTAGTGTCCTCTTGGAAGCGTAGATACCGCTTGAATTCCTCTTGCTCTAATAGCTGCTGTGGTGATGGAAGATCTTCGGCAGGGTAGCGTAGAGACCAAGCAGTTTTAGCCCTAAGGTAAGCGATGACCTTCTTCTCATGCGGGGTCAAGTCGAGGTCCGAAGTCTGGACATCGCATAGACTCTGCAGATGCTTGGGTATCTTACTAGGATGGCCTATCGCAGGAGCCGTTGGAAAAATTGCAGCACCCCCGGCTGAATGGGGGCGGGATGCCGGAGTCACGGAGCTCGGTGGACTACTTGAATGTCCGGAGGACCTGTCTGAGCCGCCTATGGATGAGGGAGCCAAAGCCATGGAGGAAGACCGATTATTTAACGAAAGTAGTGATGGGGTGTTTGGTAGGGTGGCGGTCGATATGGTCTGTGGTTTTGCAGACTAGAAGTACTGTACCAATTTGGTGGGAATTCGGGAGAAAACGCTGTCACATGTCCACCCTACATCCTTTTAGAGACTACGGGTACACCTCGCCAAGCTTTGGCATTAACTTATGGTAATACCTCTAGGTTATTTCTGCCTAAACATTCTATTGTTACATTACGGTAAGGCCCACAAAACCGCACCTGAAATTTAGGACTCTGAATTTTCACATCCGCCACACTTCTATGCATTCATGAGGGTATGGCTTTGGGAAAGCATCAATATTTGGCGAGACTAGGAGTAATCTATACACATACAGTATATACCCGGCAATCCGTGGATAAATTAGGGTAGCTTCCAGAATTGGGTCAATCTACATTTCTGAAGTGTCTTCTTGAATTTTCGTTACGAGTAGGGAACGGAGTGATTGAGAATCTTGCTAGGGCGCTGGAGTTGCATCTCTTAGTAAGGTCTGTTGGATTTTTCCTTTCGTTTGTCTCAACTGAGGGTTGAAAGAGAATCTTTTCACCGCGCTCTCTCTCCTTAATCTGGAGGGAGAGGCTCTGAATGTCCTAGTATCATTCTCCATGATTTCAGTTTTTACGCCAGCAATTCTCGGTCAATCAAAGTACATACCGTACGTATGTCCATTCTCATCATTTGCAACTCCATCAACATCACGAGATTTGCCTCAAAACATAAATCGCAGCAGCAGATGATTTACAAGCACAATGGCAAGAAGAAATTGAATTCGGTGGAAAAGGAAGAGCGGCGAAGGTTCATGAGGTGGAGCCGAGCCTCCCCAAAAGCTAGCAGGTATAATATATAACATCTCTGCTATTTTCGAGGGGGTTGGGAAGCAATATGTCCGGCATTCAGGCTTCAATATCAACTAAAGATTTCCGGGGATGCGAGAGCGTAACTGCGTCCTGGTATCTACCCTGTAAGGCACAGGAGACCGATATTTGATTGCCCATGCCTTTTGTGTTGGATTGACACCCCCCCTCAAATTATCCTCACCACTTCCAAGCGTCCCTCTGGGCGGCCAGCAAATGCTGCATTCGACAGCGGCGCAATCAAGGTTTAGGTTAGACATCCTTCTGCACCAGAAGTACCTCGCCTACTCCAGCTAACCCCCTCTTGACAGCAATCATGAGTAGGTCTGACTCCCCTATTCTCGCATTTCGGGTTGGCATCTTCCTGGCTAGTGGTTATTTCACCACACCTGCATTCCAACTCTTAGACAGCTAACTGAGAGGTGCTGGGCTCCATGTATCCTGGCTGTCGCGGCTTAATGTCTCCAACACCTCTACCGCAAGCGACTAAAGGGGGTATGAGGATATATTCAAAACCCTCTTGAAACTGCCAATAAAAACAGTGGAACACCCCTCTCATTAGCCCCGAACTGTGGACACATTAGGGTAGCGGGAATGCTCTTAGAACTTTGTGGATTAACTAAGGTATTACCACGACAGACCCCACCAGCCAATTTGCACATGGGCAAACTTTTGAGAAGTGACACGAAGGAGATGTAAAACGGCTATTGGGAAGCCAGGGCTCGGTTCTCTAGTTGGTGGATGGTGATAGCTCAATGAACCTTTTCCAAGCTGATCCCTCCAAGTGATCTCTGTGCCATCTCAGAGAGATTCAGAGATCTTCACAGTCACGACAAACGCTCCTTACTACACGAACCCTCTAGCTTGTAGTATCACACTGTGGCACCATTAAACCTTGATTCACCCTCTCTACCTCTCCCTTTGTCTTGTTTGTATTACACCTTCGCATCCTAGCCATCTATTATACCTACATTAACAACCCTAGTGGATCATACCACCTCCTTTTACTTCAAGAACCTTATGATAGTGCTTACACAACGCTAGTTTTTCTCGGTACCTAATAGCTTTATTTTCTCTTTCCCTTTCCTCCTCTCCAGCGCTCGTTCCCGTCTTCGTCTCACCTACCTGATACTTTAGCAAAATGGCTTCGTGCGGGCAAAGCAAGTAGGCTTTACTGCCATAGCAATTTCCATTTACAGAGCATTAATTGAGTGCTGATTGTTACCCTCATTCCCTTGTCTCTTGTCTTGTTGGTGCTTTGTCTATATTCTCCACATTTCTGGATAAAAAAACATGAAAATCTTGTTCCAGAGTACCGTGGTTTTTCCAGGATGTTTTTTTTCATTTTCATTTTCATTTTAATATTTACCCTTCCCGATTAGAACTGACTTTGGCGGACTTTGCAGATTATCATAGAGTACCGTAAAAACTCTTGCGATTCACCATCTCGGTTAGGTCGCCAATCTTGGGATTCAGAGACAAAGTTCTTGAGAAGGATTAGTGCTTTCCTGACGTGGTATAGCAGGTGCTTTGTCTTTGTTTGATCTCCTTAACTTGCAAAACTAAACCTATCCTGGGCTGATGACTCGATTCGCGGGGATGATCCGATGGTGAATCGCAAGAGTTTTACGGTATCATATTGCAAAATAACTGATCTTCCACTCGGTCAAGGGTACTCATACCCCAAGATCGCAGGAGGATCAGCCGACCCAAACCACCACTTGCCTCATGCCAGGCCAGATTAAATTTATGATATCGAGAGTGGACATAAAACGCCCAAAGTAAACTCCGCCTATTACATAGTGCAGTATCTATTATTGGCCCCTCCAGACTTCGACAAAGTTGGAACCGATTTGCTCCGTTGGTAAGAGGTGTGAGACTCTTAGCCCATAACACCCAGCTCGGGGAAGCTTTATTTCGCATTCTCAGTTAAGTCGGAGATATCTCTCAATTTCCTTCTTGCTCTTTCTTTCTTGTTTGAGATCTCTTGCTTTAGCCCATCCATTCGGCCCGGCTTACCACGGATGCCTCCGGTGTTGCTGGAGTAGGGGCTAGACCGAAGTAAAAATAAAAAAATGTCATTGATCGATTTATTAGATCCCCAAATGCTACATTGCCATACCGAAAGTTATAAGTACAGAACCAACGAGCCGTCTAATCAAAGGTGATAAGCGGTGCTATAATTACAGGTGACAGAAAGAAAAAAAATTGACGACAAAGGATGAAAAGAGGGAGGTACAGTTTATGCACCATACATCACCACAGGAGTCACAGCATTATGTCCATCCCCGCTCCCACCTGAACTCACGTTGATATATCTAACTTAGCTCCGCGAAAGCTGCGCCTGCCCCCACTCAGCATGTATAATGCAGTAATTATCCACGAAATGTAGCAATAACATGGTAAAGAGGGAGGGACTGATAACGGCGAGAAAATAGAAGGGAAAAATGAACAAAGAAATAATCATGAAGGAGTCAATCGCCTTCCAGAAGAGAGGTCGGGTGTCGGGGGATGGGAATCTGACCGTAAAGGGAGAGCTGGCGGAGTAGACGGAGAGGGACTTTGAGGTAAGTCGAACGGATCGAGTGAGGGGGTGCTCTGCGACTTTGTTGATATCTACTAGGAGGGGCAAGGAGGGTGTAGGTGCTAAGAGTAATACCACAACTTTTGTATGTCCACCGAAGGCAGCTAATTCAAGGGCTATTTTGCCCTTGAGGTCTCGTATATGGGGATTGACATCGTCTCGTCCCAACAGCAACTTGAACTTTACCACTCTCTCATGCCCATCCCTCCAGCCCACAAGAGCGGCGTTCCACTGCACCTGGTGTCTGCAGTGCTGGGATTGATATCCTCTCGTTCCAATATCAACTTTACAGCTCCTGAATTCCCGTTCCCTGCAGCCAACGAGAGCGGTGTTCGGCCACATTCAGCATCCGTTGTATTGATCTTGACATCTTTGCGCTGTGAGAGTATTTTTACAACATCTTCATGACCTCCTACAGCTACCCACGCGAGTGCCGTTCTACTCATATTATCTGTTACATTAATATCCCATTCTTTCATCGCTAGTAACGCAACAAATATCTCCACAATCCCGTGAGATGTCGCTCCACGGAGCCCAGCAAAACCCGGCTCCCCCCAACTCCTATTCTCATGGTAACGTAGTAAGAGTAGCTGAGAGGATATATGCCGTTCGAATTGAATCAGAAGCTCCAGTGCAAACGGACTCACACTCTCCGCTTTCTCCCTTGACCCACGAAGCTCCAGTTGATGCTCGGAAGGCATTCATCCAAAGCACCAATACAGATGAATACCTGCGGTAATGTGGCAACAGCCCGCTTCACCATCTGCGCCATATCCGGAAGTGGCAGACCTCGGTCGCAGAGCTCTATTTTCGCCTTTTGAAATGCCGCTCGTACTTGCTCCAATGTTTCTTCTCTAGCCACAGTCTGCTTTAGGATGGCTCCAATGATGTTGGCGGTTGTCTGTCTATCCTGATTGCGGGAACCCTGCAGCTGCGGCATCTTCCTCGCCAGCCTCATCACATAGCCTATCGATCACCAATGAACTAATATTGCTAGCCGTCAGTGATAACTCCTGCTTCTCCCACAGGCCAGTCACTTGGCTTAGAAACGTCTTCCGTACTCCCAGATTCCTATAGCAAAATAAGACAGCCCTATCTCCTCCATCTTCACCATTCTTCTACTCTCGAAACTCGTTTGTTTCCAAAAGGGAATTCCCCACATCATTGACCCTTTCGGTACGCACATCCTGATGCCTTCTCCATGAGTCCAGTGGCAAGAGCTACCGCATAGTTTCTGGGTTCTCATCAGCTATCGTGTCGTTCACATTAACGATACTAGTACTGTTATGACTATTCGTCACGTAATAGCTGTTGGAATTACCGGTGTTGATTGAGTGGGGATATGGCGTGTAGTCCATAGGATCGGTCAAAGTGTTTGTAGTAGATATCTCACAGTGTTAAGTAAGAAGGGGATATCGGGGGGTTATGTAATTCTAGCTTAGCTGGAAAAGTGGGGATGTGGCTCTCAGCACCAAAATTACTATCCAATCATTTCCGGCCTAGTAAACGCCAGCGATCGTACTCGCAAGAGTCTCACAATATGAGCTAAGACATTACAGAACACAACGCCGACTCAGATGCTCGGGTAGAGGGGCAATCCACAGTTCAAACTCTCCTTGAAATCTAGTCCGATAATCTATCATGTAGGCTTGGTGCCCATGCCACCTTCCAATATTTATTAGATAGCCAACCAGCCCAAGTATCGCAAGTGGCCCAATATCCCTCAATAACCGGTAGACTGTCCCAAGAGTGAAGTAGAGTCATTATATCGGCCGGATTTCAATTATCTCTTATTTGGTACCGGTGATTAAATACTAAGAAACGCAACTACAGTCGAGTAAAAATCGCAGAGTGCTTAGTCCAAATCCCCTTTCGGATATCCCCTGGCCGAACGAGCGTTAAGTGAGCAAAATAGAACATATCTAATATCACGAATACCCCTAGACAAAACTTTAAGCGATACCAAACCTATGCAGATCTGCTAGATCCTATATAACTCCATAATCCCGAATATTGATACAGTACTAGTAAATATGTCTACTGTAATTATGTCAGCTCGCTAGATCACAGGGATGTTCCTCACTTTAACCACTTACACGGAACAATAAACCTCTCGGCGGCGCGATCATGCACTACTCGCAATATCGATACGTTTATGAAACGTACTACTCTCTCACACAAGTACAAACATCACTATATTACGGGTACTGTATCCGGATCTCTTTGTTTAGGAACAATAGGCTCCTAGCAATGTGACAGCGGACTTTCTTTAATATTTTCAACTAAGCCAGAGGTATCCCTAGACCCTACCTCCTTCTTGCCTTTTTGTTTTGTTTGTCCCTCTCTTTTGTTTTCTAACCGGCCTGCTAAGGATGCCCAGTCGTGGTGGGGCCCAAGGGAGAAAGAGATCTGATTACATGGGCTATCCCATAGCGGAATCGCACTTTTTCATAAGCAGTAGTACACAATTAGACTGGCGAGCTTCTATCATACCCGAGACTTTGAGCTTTTCATTCGCTCTAGTACTCGGGTACTATAGGTGTTGGCTCACCGTAGTATTATTTTCAGCGTCCTGTATTTGCCCATTCAGGTGACCCTAGGCAAATCCTCTTCTCTCTCGTGCCTGTGTTCATCCCACCTTTCTAGGGTTACCACAGGGACCCGCATCCGGTAAGAGTAAAATTTTAACCTCGGGTTGTAGCATAAGGCGGCAGCTTTATCAGGTGATCAAGATAGTGCACTAGTTTTTTTGAAGGACTTGTGAGAGTCTAAGATATATACTGTAATGTTTGAATAATCAGCATTTCACACCTTAAATTCTCGCAACGTTAGACAATTCTGTCTCCCATCCTATAGGTTTGTCAAGTTGGAGTAATCTAACATATAGCTTTCGGTGTCTACCCCAGTGATAAATGCCTGGCACATGCTTACAAGGAAGTTCATACAAGGTCGCAGTACACTGTATGCAAACTCTCCTCTCCTCTTGGTTAATTGCCCATTATCGATTTCACAAAGACCCTCGATGCTGAAATTTCTCCCCCCATCTCTTTCTTTTTGACTGAGTACTTCTGTGAATTTAACCTCAGAAAAAAAAAGGGGGGGTTAGGAACGTTGGAGAACTGATGTGAGGATGACGGCAAAATATCGGCTAAGATAGGAATTCTAGATAATGGTATTGGTGTCATACTAAGATCGGAGATTGTGATCTGACGCTTCATGATAGTCGGCAAACGACGCCTGGTAACAACGTACCTTACCCTTCGAAAGCTAGGAAATATACGAGTGATGAGACATGAACCTTAACAACCTCCTGTTTTTATCGTACCCAGGCCTTTATCCAACATCGGATACTAGCAGGATATCGGTACTATACACAGTACGCAATAAGGAGGAATCTATAAGTAGAAAACAACATCCGAATTAAATTTAGATGGAATGGAGAAGCCTTCTGGAGAGGACCCCTACCAAAGGTTAACGACTCTAGAACATAAACATAATATATAACTAGCCACACTAAGCCCTACAAACTAAGCTAGTGAATACTAGGTCAATCACAGTACTGTACATATGTCCATTCTAATCACATGCACACAATCCTCACGAGATTTGCCTCAAAACAATCGCAGGGACAGATGATTTACAAGCGCAGTAGCTAGAAGAAATTGAATTCAGTGGAAAGAAGAACGTCGAAGGTTCACGATGGGGAGCTGAGCACTCCCTACAGCTGGTAGGTATTATATACAACATCTCTTCCACCTCCGTGGATGCTGGGAGACAATATACCTCCTGGCCGTCAGGCCTCGATAGTGACTAAAATTTTCCCGAGAGGCGGGAGCTTAACTGCCCCTCACCTAAAGCACAGGAAATCGGTGTTTGATCGCCCACAGCTTTTGTATGTTAAGTTAACGCCTCCCCTAAAAGCATCCTCACCACATCCACATGTCCCCTCTTGGCAGTCAGCCAAAGCACCAGCATTACCTCGCCTACTCCCGCTAGCCTCCTTCCGACAGCAATGATGAGTCGTGTCCGGCCTCCCTATTCTGGGATCTTAGGTTAGTGTCTTCCCATGTGTGTGGTTGCTTCACCTCACCTGCATTCCAACCCCCAGACTACTAACCGAGAGGTCCCTGCATTTTGGCTGTTATGTTTGATGTCTCCCTGTGCCACCCCTGAATCTGCGGATGAAGACGGCCGAACATCTCTACCGCGGGCGGCTCAACGCGAGAATGAGGATATCATAGAAACACTCCCAGAACTGGTGATGAAAACAGTGTAGCACCACTCTCGTGGCTGCAAATGTGGACACATTAGAACCAGGAGAATGCTCCTAGCACTGTGGGTTAGCCCGGACATTGCGACGACATGCCAACACTTGTGCGCACTTCCGAGAAGCGACACGCGGGAGTTGTAAAACACCCTGGGAAATTAGGACTCGGTTCTCTGGTAAGTGGGTGGCGAGAGCTCAACAAACTATTTCCTGGTTGATTCCTCCAAGCGACCTCTTTGCCATTCCAAAAAGATCTAGAGACCTTCAGACTCAAGACAAAAGCCTCTGGCAATACGACCCTTCTGACTTCCAGTATCCACTATCGCACCGCTAAACTTCACTCTCGATTCACCCTCTCTAGCTCTCCCTTCACTATTCTTGTTTGTATTACCCCCTCAGATCTTAGTTATCTACCTACAACCCTAGATTATCATATTATCTCTTCCTTTTACTTCACATAGTACTAAACAATGTTTATTTTTCCTTGGTGCTTGATAGCTTTATTTTCTCTTTTTCTTTCTTCCTCCTCCGAGTCCTCTCTACAGTGGACATTCCCGTCCCCATCTCACCCCCGACACTTCACAAAAATGGGCTTTGTACTAGCAAAGTAGGTGTCCTTGTCATACCATAGCAGTTTCTATCCACAGAGTATTAATCTAGCTCTGATCATAACCCTCGTTCTATTGCTTCTTTCCTATTTAGTTCTTTGTCAATATTCTCCATATTTCGGGAGAAGTAACAGAATCTTGTTCCAGGGTGTGGTGGATGTTTTCATTTTCTCTTTGATATTGAGCCCTGCCTTCCCTTTACGCTTAGACTTGACTTTAGTGGATTTTTCAGGGTTAGGCATAGCTTGTACAATAGTTAGAATAGGATAGAATAATTAATTTCTCACCTGGTTGAGAGCATTCCTGCTATAGGGCATCAAGGAGACTAGCTAACTCAAGCTACTAGTTGCTTTAGACTAAATTTATGATACCGGTAGCGTAGGTCATAAGCCCCCAAATCTAACTCTGTGCACGTTTCAGTGCACAATAAAGCGCAAGCTCCTGGAGACACCGATGAAGTTGGAAACGATTTCCTCGTTTCGTTAGTCTGAGATCTTTAGTCTAATGGCATGCAGCTCATGGGAGCCTTATTTTATGCTTCCACTTGAGTCGGAGATATTTGTTAATCCATTTTGGTTTGTCTTATCATACTTCTCCTTCTTTCATCCTTCCATTAGACCCGTCTTGCCCAGGACGCCTCATTATTAATGAACGTAGGGGTGGGACAGAAGGCAGAGGAAGAGAGAGGTATATCTCATCAGTTGACCTTAGTTCCCAAATAGCTCATTTAGAAAAGTTATATTATAAAATATACGAGTGGTCTACTGAAAAGAGACAATCGGTGTTATAATTACGGATGAGAGATAGAAGAAAAAGTTGACGACAGAAAAGGGTGAAAAAGGAAAGTATAGTCAATGCGCCATACACCACCAGAGGACTCCCAGCATTAATATCCACCCCCCGTCATACCTGAGCCAACGTCTATATATCTAACTCAAATTCGCGGAACTTTCGCCCGGGCCCACTCCGCATGTATAATACAGTAATTATCCATGAAATAATAACAATATATGGTCAAGGAGGCGGGATTGATAGCGGCGAGAAAACAGAGGACAAAAATTAAAGAAGAAATAATCAGGAAAGAGCCAATCGCCATTCGGAGGACGGATCGGATATCGGGGGGAATGGGCTTTACCGGTGAAGGGTAAGCCGCCGGAATAGACGGGGTGGGGTTTTGAAGTAGGTTGGACGGTTCTGGTGAGGGGGGGGGGGGTGCTCCGCGACTTTGTCGATATCTACTAGGAGGGGAAGGGATGGTCTTGGTGCTAAGAGTAACTCCACAAGTTTTGTGTGTCCACCGGACGCAGCTAATTCGAGGTCTCTTATGTCGGGATTGATATCGTCTCGTCCCAACAGCAAGTTTACTCCTAAATGCCCGCTCCCCATGGCCCACAATAGCGGCGTTCCACCATATTCGGTGTCTGCAGTGTTGGGATTGATATCCTCTCGTTCCAATAGCAACTTTACTACTCCCGAATGCCCATCCCCTGAAGCCAACAAGAGCGGCATTCGGCTACGCCAGATGTCTGTTTTATCGGCCTTGGCATCCTTACGCTGTAATAGTATCTTTACTACATCCTCATGACCTCATACAGCTGCCTACGCGAGCGCCGTTCTACCCGTATTATCCCTTGCGTTAATATCCCATTGCTTCATCGCCAATAACCCAACAACTATCTCTACAATCCCGAGAAATGCCGCTCCATGGAGCCCTGTAAAACCCTCAGAGCCAGCCATCCAATGAAAGCGTGACTCCCACCAACTTGTATCTTTAATGTAATGTCGCAAGAGCAGCCGAGAGGATATATGCTTTTCAAATTGAATCAGAAACCCCAGCGCCAACGGGCTCACGCCCTCCACCTCCTCCCTTCTAATGTGCTTTTCACAATAGCAAGAAGCGTACCTGACAAGGGGGACTGTTGGAGGAGTCGAAATAAAATCCGGCGAAAGTTCTTGGACACATTGAAAATTGAGGTACGTCAAGCAAACTTCCGCGTTCACCGGATGTAGGCTTTGGAACAGGCTTGGATCATTAGATAAATACTCCTGCAGACTGAAGTGCACGAGCCGGGCGGTAGAGGAGGACGCCTCAACCGTGATAAACCCTAAAGAGCACGCAAGGAGTGTTTGAATTGTAAGAATGCTTTCAACACTAAGATCAGGAGACCTTAAGGGATCACAAAACTCACCAGTGTGTAATGGCCGCTCCGAGTGAGATACCCAAATCAGGGCTGGGATCCTTAGTCTAGATCTACCCCCCTTTTGCGCCTTCATTCTTGCTCAGGTTGTGGCGTACGCATCCTCCAAATGGTTGCCTTTGGCTATCTCATTCAACTTTTGTCTCCTGTCAAAGATGGTAGCCTCTCCCAGGATAGCGTCGATGTTTAGTGAAACAAGGAGGAAGCTACACACCATCATTAGTCAATATAAAATAATGCAAGGAATCGGAACTGTGGATGCTCCTACGCACGTTTCAGAGATTCGTTCGGAAATAATCCTTAGGATATCCGCCCGTAAATCATCAGACATCACGTCGCACATGGTGTCCATTCCCAACTTCTTCTCCAAATATCTTTTATTTCATGTGAGCTATGGCTGATGGGTACTATAATCGCAGCGGCGAAGTACCTTAATATTTCGACCTCGACACGAGGCCTCCCGGTGACAAATATCGACATCTTTGGTGACTCCAGAAGGACGTCCTTCAGTGACCTAAGCAGCTCAAGTTGATGCTTGGGAAGATACTCATCCAAAGCGTCCACACAGACGAATCCCTGCGGTAATGTGGTGACTACCCACTTCACCATATCCGGAAGTCGCAGGTCTTGACCGCCGAGTTCTTTTCTCGTCTTTTGAAATACGGCTTTCATGTGTTCCATCCTTTCTTCCCCAGCCACCAGCTGCTTTAGGAGGGCTCCGATGATGTTGGCGGCTGTCAGCTCTTCCTAATTGCGGAAGTTGCAGTAGAGCCCCGAGACTGCAATATCATCCTCACTAGCCTCATCACACAGCCCATCTATCACAAATGAACTGATATTGCCGACCGTCAGTGGTAATTCTTGCTTCTCCCAGGACACCAGTCACTTACCTTAGAAATGTCTTTCCCATTCCCAGACTCCCATAGCAAAATAAGACAGCCCTATCTGCTCCACCTTCACCTCTCCTCCACTCGCGAAACTCGTTTGTTTCCAAAAGAGAATTCCCCACATTATCGAACTTGTCGTTACGCACATCTTGGTGTCTTCTCCGTGAGTCCGGTGGCGAGAGCCACCTCATAATTTCTGGGTTCTCATCGACTATAGTGTTGTTCACATTGGTGATATTGTTATAACTATTCGTTACTATATCGCTGTCTGAATTACCGCTGTTGATCGAGTGCGTATACGCTGTGTATTCCATAGCGGTCGGTTTGAAGTGTCGCTCGTAGGTGTGGCACAGCGTTAAGCAAGCTGGAGATATCGGAGGGTTTTATCAAATGCGCCAGCCCAGCTGAAAAATGCGGGGATGCGGCTCGTAGTGCTAAAATTGCTATCCAATCATTTCCCGCCGAGCAAACGTTAGAAATCGTACTTTTAAGAGTCTCACAATATGAGCTCAGGCATTACAGAATACAACACCAACTCTAATTCTCGGATAGAGGAAGGATTCACAGTTCAAATCCTCCATGAAATGTGGCTCGGTAATCCGTCATGTAGACCTAGTGCCCCAGGTCACCATTAGATAGCTAACCGGTTTAAGTATCACAAGGGGCCCAATATCCCTCGACAGCTAGTAAGCTATCCCAAGAGTGAAGTAGAGCTATTATATCGGCGGTATTCCAGTTGTTTCTTATTTGGAACCGGTGATTAAATGCCAAAGAAACGCAAAATCGTAGTGCTTGGCCCATGGGATAGGTTGACACTGAATTTTTCACTAGGATACCGGTATCCCAATCGGTAACTAGCTAAATTGTTTGTCGGATATCCCCTGGGCCGAGCGAGCTGTTAAGTGAACCGAATATACCGTATCTATTATCACGAATCCTTCTGCACAAAATTTTAAGTGATACCAAACCCACGCAGATCTGTTAGATCCCATATATCTCCACAATCCCAAACAGACATACAGTACTAGTAAATATGTCTACTGTAATAATGTCGGCTAGATTGCAGCGGTGTTCTTCATCTCAATGTCAGCGCTTACACGGAACATTAAACCTCTCGGCGGCACAACTACACTCTGCTCGCAATATCGTTACGTTTATTTAACGGACCACTCTCTCAGACAGCCGAAAATTGGCCACTGGTAGAGCCTCAGAAATTTAGTGCTACACAGCAGCATTCCGTTCTACAAGTATAAAAATCACTATATTAGGGGTACTCTACAGTGTGTGCGGTTCCCGGATCTTTTATTTAACACCTAGATCCTAGCAATGTACAGCAGGCTTTCTTTAGTAGTTTAGACCAAGCCATAGGTATCCCTAGGTTCCATTTTTTACTCCCCTTTTATTTTCTTTATCTCTTTTTTTTGCTACCCGGGCTGCTAAGGATGTCCGGTTGTTGGGTGGGGAGGGATGTCATAATAGAGGAGATACGATTATAAGAGTTGTCCAATGGCCGGATCGCACTTTTTAATAAGCTGCACGATACACAATTGGACTAGGGAGGCTCTACCCGAGATTTCGAGCCTCTGTAGTACTGGAGTAGGTATTGGCTCACTGTAGTCTGCTATTTAGCGTTGTATGTTTGCTCATTCAGGTGCTCCCTACGCAAATCCTCCTCTCTTCTGTGCTCGTGCTCTAGGATTGCCACAGGGACCAGCTCCCGGTACGAACTGAAGATCTACCTCGTGTTGTTGCATAAGGCGCCAGCTTTATCAGATAATCCACACAGCATACCACCTTTTTGAAGGACTTTCTAAAGCCCAAGATATATACAGCCGTGTTCGAATAATCCGCATTTCCCACTTTAAATTCTGGACATATTAGGTAATTATGTCTTCCATCCTATACGTTTATGTCAAATTGAGTAATCTAACATCTAGCCTTCGGGGCCTACTCGCTGTAAACACTTGGGACATGCTTAAAAGGAAGTTCATACAAGGTTGCAGTGCACTGTATATAAACCCTCCTCTCCTCTTGGTTGATTGCTTATTATTGATTCAACAAAGGCCCTCGGTGCTTAAAGGAGGAATCTATAAGTAGAAAACAACATCCAAATTAAATTTAGATGCAATGGAGAAGTCTTCTCGAGAGATCCCCTCCAGGGGTTAACTACCGAACATAAACATATATAACTAGCCACACTAAGCCCTACAAACTGAACCAGAACTTCTCGATCAATCACAGTTCATATGTCCATTCTCATCACATGCAGCTCCACCAACCCCACGGGATTCCCTTAAAACATTAATCGCAGCAACAGATGATTTACAAGCACAGTAGCTAGAAGGAATTTAATTCGGAGGAAATGGAGAACGACGAATGTTCATGAGGTGAAGCTGAGCATCCCCTACAGCTGGTAGGTATAATATACAACATCGCGGCTATTTCGAGGGCACTGGGAAGCAATATACCTCTAGCTGTCAGGCCTCAATAGCGACTAAATCTTTCCGGAGATGCGGGGGGTGATTTTCCCCTCGTCCCAACCCTCCAAGCCGTAGGAGATCGGTGTTTGATTGCGCACGCCTTTTGCGTGTTGGGTTGACATCTCCCCTCAAACCATCCTTGCCACATCTACGTGCTCCCTCCCAGCGGCTCGCAAGAGTGGCATTCCACAGCGGCGCAATCAAAGTTCGGGGTTGACATCCTTCCGCACCAGCAGTACCTCGCCTACTCCCACTAGCCCCCTCATGGTAGCAATCATGAGTGGTGTCTAGCCTCCCTATTCTAGTATTTCGAGTTAGGGTCTTCCATCTAGTGGTTGCTCACCACACCTGCATTCCCACCCCCAGGCTGCTAACTGAGAGATGTTTGGCCCCATGAATTTTGGCTATTAGGTTTGACGTCTCCCTGTGCCACCCCCGAATCTAGGGATGATGACGGCCGGACACCTCTACTGCGAGCGGCTAAAGCAGGTATGAGGACATCTTGGAAATGCTCTCGGAACTGCAGATAGAAACGGTAGAGTGCTAGACCGCGAAATGTGGACAAATTGGAGCGAGGGGATGCTCTTAGCATGGTTTGGGCTAACCAGGACATCGCGACTACATGCCCCACCAGCCAGCCCGCTCTTGCGCGCGCTTCCGAGAAGCGACGCGAGAGAGTTATAAAATGGCTATTGGGAAATCAGGGCTCGGGTCTCCAGTTAGTGGGCGGCGATAACTCAACAAACCTTTTCCCAGTTGATCCCTCTAAGTGATCTCCGAGCCCTTCTAAAAAGATTTAGAGATCTTCACACTCATGGCAAAGCTCCTCACCGCACAAACCCTCTGGTTTGCAGTAATATCACACTGTTGAACCATCAAACTCCATTCTCGATTCACCCTCTCTAACCTACCCTTTGTCTCTCGTGTGTATTACTCCTTCGCACCCTGGCTATCTACCCATCAACCAGAATATCACGTTATCTCTTCCTATTACTTCAAGAACCTTTCAGTTTAATAATTGCATACAGGTAGCTTTTTCCCGGTGCTTGATGGGTTTCCTTTCCCGTTTCCTTTCCTCCGCCTCTTCTCCACAGCGCACATTTCCGTTCCCATCTCACCACATCCGACACTTCACAAAAATAGCCTTTGTACACTACGAGCAAAGTAGGTAGCCTTTTCATGCCATAGCAGTTTCAGTTCATAAAACATTAGTTTAGCGCTAATCGTAGCCATCGTTCCTTTTCTTGTTGGCTATCTAGCTCTTTGTCTATTTTCTTCATATTTAGGAGAAAAAACAAAATCAGATTCTAAAGTGCGATGGTTTTTTGGGAGGGTTCTGTCCATTTTCCCTCTAATATCGAAATTCCCTGCCTTTCCGCTTAGAATTGAATTTAGCAACCTTCGTAGGATTGGGTCTTGCTTTTCACTATAGTTAGAATACGATAGAATAGTTAATATCTCGCCTGGTGGAGGGTATTCCTGCCGTAGGGTGTCAGGGCAACCAGTTGACTCAAGCCACCACTTGCCTAAGTCAAGCTAGATTAAATTTGTGATACCAGTGCTCTGGCATAGGACATAAAACTCCCAAAGTCCACTCAGCATACTGCACAATGCAGAATTTAGCATAGTCTCTTGGGGGTATCGATGAAGTTGGAAACGATTTGCTCGACTAAGTAGTCTAAGATATTTAACCCGGTAACCCTCAGCTCCGGGGAGCTTTATTTCATATTCTCAGTTGGGTCGGAGATATCTGTCGATTCCGTTTTTACTCTTTATATCTCCTTTGATCCTTCAATTCAGTCCTGCTTGCCGAGGATGCCTCGTTGCTGGGCGTAGGGATTCCACAGAAGGAAAGAGAAAATAGCTTATCAGTTTACTTGTTAGATTGGGAATGTCTCATTTTTGTAAGCTATATTATAAAATATACGAGTGGTCTAATGAAATGAGACAAAAGGTGATATAATTACAGGTGAGAGAAGAAAAACATTTGACAAGAAAAAAGAATGAAAAGAGGAAAGTATAGTCTATGCGCCATGCACCACCGCAGGACCCTCAGCATTAATTCTCATTCCCGCTCGTATTTATACCTAGACTCACGCCTATATATTTAAGTCACATTCGCGAACGTTTCGCCCGCCGACTCCGCATGTATAATACAGTAATCATCCACGAAATGATAACAATAAAATGGCTAAGAGGGGGGGACTGATAACGGTGAGAAAATAGAAGAGAAAAATGAAGGAGCGAGTCGCCATTCGGAGGACGAGTCGGGTATCGGGGGGAAGGGGCTTTGTCGCTGGAGGGCGAGCCGGCGGTGTAGACGGAGAGGGGTTTTGAAATAGGGCGGACGGATCAGGCGAGGGGGGGGTGCTCTGGGACTTTGTCGATATATACTGGGAGGGGAAGGGAGGGTATAGGTGCTAAGAACGACTCCACAAGTTTTGCATGTCTACCGAACGCAGCTAAGTTGAGGGCTGCTTTGCCCTTGAGGTCCCGTATGTCGGGATTGATATCGTCTCGTCCCAACAGTAACTTCACTACTCCCTCATGTCCGTTACCCGCAGCCCACAAGAGCGGTGTTCCACCATGTAGGGCGTCTGCAGGGTTGGGATTGATATCCTCTCGTTCTAATAGCAACTTTACTATGCCCTCGTGTCCGCTCCCCGCTGCCCACAAGAGCGGTGTTTGGCCCTATCGGGTGTCTGCAGGGTAGGGATTGATATCCTCTCGTTCCAATAGCAAGTTTACGACTCTCTCATACCTTTTCCTCGCGGCCCACGAGAGTGGCGTTTGACCATATCGGGTTGGGATTAATATCACCTCGTTCCAATAGCAACTTTACTACTCTCAAATGCCCCTCCTTCGCAGCTCACAAGAGTGGCGTTTGACCATATCGGGTGTCCGCAGTGTTGGGACTAATATCCTTTCGTTCCAGCAGCAACATTACTACTCCGGAATGCCCGTTTCTCGCGGCGCACAAGTGTGGCGTTTGGCTATATCGGGTGTCTGCGGTGTTGGGATTAATATCATCTCTTTCCAATAGCAACTTTACAACTCCCAAATGCCCCTCCTTCGCAGCTCACAAGAGTGGCGTTTGAATATATCGGGTGTCTGCAGTGTTGGGATTAATATCCTCTCGTCCAAACAGCAAGTTTACTACTCCTGAATGCCCGCTCCCCGCAACCCACAAGAGCGGCGTTCCACCATTCCGGTGTTTGCAGTGTTGGGATTGATATCTTCTCATTCCAATAGCGAATTTACTACTTCCTCATGTCCGTTCTCTGCAGCTCACAAGAGCGGTGCTCGACTATATCGGGTGTCTGCAGTGTTGGGATTGATATCCTCTCGTTCCAATAGCAAATTTACTACACCTATACCCTCGTTCTCCGCAGCCCACGAGAGCGGTGTTTTACCATATTCAGTGTCTGCAGTGTTGGGATTGATATCCCTTCGTTCCAGTAGCAACTTTACTGCTCCCGAATGCCCGCTTTTCGTGGCCCACATGAGTGCCGTTTGACCATATTGGGTGTCCGCAGTGTTAGGACTAATATCCTTTCGTTCCAATAGCAACTTTACTACCCCCTCATACCCGCTTACTGCAGCCCACAAGAGTGGTATTCCACCACCTCCGAGGTCTACATTGTTGGGATTGGCGTCCTTTCGTTCCTGTAACAAATTTACTAGTCCCTCATGCCCGTTCTTCGTAGCCCATAAGGGTAGCGCTTGATCATAAAGGGTATCCGCAGTGTTGGGATTGATATCCTCTCGTTCCAATACCAACTTTACAACTCTTTCATGCCCGTTCTCTGCAGCCAACGGGAGCGGTGTTCGGCCACATTTAGCATCCGTTGTATCAGTCTTGACATCCTTGCACTGTAATAGTATTTTTACAACATCTTCATGTACTCCTACAGCTGCCCATGCGAGCGCCGTTCTACCCATATCATCCATTGCGTTAATATCCCACTCTTTCATCGCCAATAACCCAACAACTATCTCCACAATCCCAAAAAACGCTCCCTCATGAAGCCTGGAAAAACCCTTTGAGCCACTCCTCCCATCAAGCCTCTGCTCCCCCCAATTTCTATCCACATCATAACGTGGCCAGAGAAGTGGAGAGGATATATGCTGTTCGAACTGAGCCAGAAGCCCCAGTGCAAGCGGACTCACACTCTTCACCTCCTCCCTTCTCATTGTTCGTGCCTAACGAAAGCGCTAAAGAAGGGGTGAACAAAGGTGCAATCACGACAGACTCTGAATGGGCAAAATGCAGAGATGAAGGATCGATACTCTCTAGCTCTCTCGTGCGCTCAGCTAGCTAAGGACAGGCTAGGAGATATATATATCCGCCTAAACAACCAAACACTCCTGAAACTGAACGAACTCTAAGGAAACAAATACTGCTGACAAAACCAATCTCCAGCACTCTAGAACACTCCCATGATCCTCCGTGATCTATATAACCTCAGCCTCTACAATGCGTAAACTCCGATATGCGTAATGGCATAGGGTGTGAAAGAAACCATGGAATCAATACCCTGCCAACCGGCATAGGGGGTGAAAACAACAAATCCTCTGCTATCATAGGTGCATGACCGTCAGAACCACGAAGCCATATGCCCGATCTTCCGTCTCGTAGTGGCATAGCCGCAACCCTGCATATCCGCAAACCTAAATCACCCCATGCCCTATAGATCTCTCTCCATCACTCATATGGTTTCCCCAGTAGCAAGAAGCATACCCAACAAGGGGAACTGTCAGTGGGGCCGGCGAAAATTCCCGGACACACTGAAAATTGAGGCATGTCAGGCAAACTTCCGCTATCATTGAATATGGCACAGTCGTAAGCAAGATGGGGATATCGGAGGGTTTTATGAAATGCGCTACCCTAGCTGAACAAAGCGGGAGATGAGGCTCGTGGTGCTAAAATTGCTATCTAATCATTTCCTGTCGAGTAAACGCTAGTGATTATAAGAATGGAAATGTGAATTCAGACATCACAGAACACAACACCGACTCTAATGCTAGAGACAATCCATACCGGTAGTTCAGGTTAATCCCTGTGCCTCCTCTTAGCAGTCAGCAAGAGCGACATTCAACTGAGGCACAGCCCAAGACCGGAGCTAACATTTTTCCTCGCGCCACTACTTCCCCTACTCCCTCTAACTCCCTCCCGGCAACAATCATGAGCGGTTTCTAGCCTCCGTATTCTAGCATTTCAGGTTGGTGCCTTCCCGTCTTAGTTGCTGCTTCACCACCTGCGTAACCACCCCCAGGTGGGGGACTGGGAGGTGTTTAGTTCTACGTATTTTTGTCCGTTGCATTTGATGTCTCCCCGTGTCACCCCTGATGCTGAAGATGAAGGCGGCCGAACATCTCCATTGCGGGCGGCCAAAGGTGGGTAGAGGACATCATGGAAATACTCCCGGAACTGCGGATAAAAACGGTGGAGCACCCCTCTCGTGGGCTATGAAATGTGGACACATTAACCCAGCGGGAATGCTTTTAGCACGGTGTGGGTTAACTAGGATATCGCGATGACAGACCTCACTAGCCAACCAGCACTTGTGCACTTCCGAGAAGCGATATAGGAGAGTTGTAAAGCGGCTACTAGGAAATCAAGGCTCAGTTCTCTAGTTTGTGGGTGCGATAGCTCAACCTTTTCCCAGCTGATCCTTCCAAGTCATCTCAGTGACCTTCCAAAAAGATCCAGCGGTCTTCACACTCACGACAAAAGCTCCTCGCCGCACGAACCTTCTAGCTTGTAGTACACACTGCTGAGCTATTAAAATTCACTCCTTTGCCTTCCTTGTGTGCGTTACACCTTTGCATCCTAACTATCTACCTACCAATCCTAGAGTGTCATATTATTATCTCCTCCTTTTGCTTCAAGAACCTCATAGTATGGTGTTTTCACAATGTCAGCTTTTCTCTCAGTACTTGATAACTTTGTTTTCACTTTCTCTTTCCCCCCTCTTCTCCACAGCGCGCATTCCCGTCCCCATCTCACCCCTTCCAAACTTCATGAAAACGGGCTTCCTATACTACGGGCAAAGTAGGTGGCCTTTTCATGCTATAGCAACCTCTGCTCACAGGGCATTAGTCTATCGCTGATCCAGTACTGCGCTGATTGTAGCCCTCGTTCCTTTGCTTCTCGGTTGTCTGGTTGTTTGTCCATATTCTTCATATTTTGAGAGAAAAAACAATAGAAAATTCTATTCCGGAGTGCAACAATTTTTTAAGCGTGTTTTATTTCGTTTTCTCTCTAACACCAACTCTTTCCTTCTCTTTCCGCTTAGAACTAAATTTAATAAAATATTGTAAGCTAGGTCTGACTTTACACTGTAGTTAAAATGCGATAGAATAATTGATTTCTCACCCGGTTGAGGATATTCCTGCCGTAGGCCGTCAAGGTGATTAGCCAACTTAAGCCACCACTTGCCTAAAGTCAAGTCAGATTAAATTTATGAAGCTGGTAATGCAGGACATAAAACACCCCAATTCGGCTCAGCGTGCTATACAGTGCAGCATATATCGTAGGCTCATCGATGAATTTCGAAGCAATTTTCTCCTTTTGCAGGCAGTCAGAGATATGTAGCCCGATCAGACCCAGCTCAGGAAAGGTCTATTTGAGATTTTCAATTGAGTCGGAGATATCTGCTGATTCCGCTTTCGCTCTTTCTTTCTTATCTTACTTCTCCTTTCATCCTCCAATTTAGCCCAGCTTTCTAAAGATGCCTTATTGCTGCTGGGCGTAGGGGCTGGACCGAAGGAATGAGAAAAATATCTTATTAGTTGACTTATTAGATCCCAAATTGCTTGTTTTGATAAGTTATATTATAAAATATACGAGTGGTTTAATGAAAGGACAAAAAGTGATATAATTACAGGCGAGAGAGTAAAAAATCGACAAAAAAGGATGAAAAGAGGAAAGTATAGTCTATGCACCACACCATACACCAAGACGGGGCTCCCAGCATTAATTCCCATTCTCGCTCGTACCTGAACTCACGTTTATATATCTAACTTAAAAACTGTGAAAGTATCGCCCGTGCCCACTCCACATGTAGAATCATCCGCGAAATGATAGCAGTGGGACTGATAATAGAGAGAAAATAAAAGAGAAAAATTAAAGAAATAGTCATGAAGGAGCCAATCGCCATTCGGTATTGGCTGGAGTTGATATCGTAGATCTCCGAACGAATTATTGTGGCATCATGAGACATCACTCGCGCCGTCCCCGGCCTTCCCCCACAGTCCCCGTCGATAGTCCCCATTGTTAGATATGTTTCTTGTTACTAGGGGAAACACATTAGAAGAGAGAAGGCGGAGACCGTGAGTCCGCTTGCATTGGAGCTTCTAATTCAATTCGAACAGCATATATCCTCTCAGCTGCTCTGTTATGAGAATAGAAGTTGGGGAGAGCCGAGTTTTGATAGAAAGAGTGGCCCTAAGGGCTTTACAGGGCTCCATGGAGCGGCATTTCTCGGGATGGTGGAGATAGTCGTTGCGTTGTTAGTGATGAAGGAATGGCACATTAACGTGTAAGGGTGGTATGGGGAGGACGACCCTCGCATGGGAAGCTGTTAGAGGTTATGAGGATGCGCTAAAATACTATTACAGTGCAAGGGTGCCAAGGCCTATATGGCGGATACTGCATATGGCCGAACACCACTCCCCTGGGCTGCGGAGAACGGGTATTGGGGAGTAGTAAAGTTGCTACTGGAACGAGAGAATATCGATCCCAACACTGCAGACACGGGAGATGGCTGAACATCGCTCTTGTGGGGTGCGGAGACCGGGCATCTGGGAGCACTAAATTTGCTACTGAAACGAGCGGATACCAATCCCAACGCCGTAGGCACCCCATATGGTCGAACGTCACTACTGCAGGGTGTAAAGAACAGGCATGAGGGAATAGTGAAGTGCTATTGGTGCGGGGGGATATCAATCCCAACTCTACAGACACCGAATTTGATCCAACACTGCTCGTGAGCGCAGTGGTTAATCGAAATGTGGGAGTAGTAAAGTTGTTATTGGAATGAGGTGATATCAATCCCAATACTACAGACACCCTTCATGGCCAAACACCCCTCTTGTGGGCTGCGGGGAGTGGGCACGAAGGTATAGTAAAGTTGCTATTGGTGCGAGAGGATATTACTCCCAACACCTCAGACACCTTGCACGATGGAACACCGCTCCCGTGGGCTGCGGGTAACGGACATGAGGGAGTAGTGAAGTTACTGTTGGGACGAGACGATATCAATTCCAACATAGGAGACCTCAAGGGCAAAATAGCCCTCGAATTAGCCACGTCCGGTGGACATACAAAACTTGTGGAATTACTCTCAGTACCTATACCCTCCTTTCCCCTGTTAGTAGATATCGACAAATTCTTAGAGCACCCCCCCTCGCCCGATCTGTTCGACTTACTTCAAAACCTCTCTCCATCTACCCCGCTGGCTCACCGTTCACCGTCAGAGCCCCATTCCCCAGACGCCCGACCTCTCCTCCGAAAGGCGATTGGCTTCTCCATGATTATTTCTTCTTCTATTTTGTTCTTCTATTTTCTCGCCGGGATCATTCCTCCTTAACCATTTTATTGCTATAGCACGCTGAGCTGAATTGGAGCGTCTTATGTCCTGCACTACCAGCTTCATAATTTAATCTGACTTGACTTTAGGCAAATGATGGCTTAGGTTGGCTAATCACCTTGACCACCGATGGTAGGAATACCCTCAACTGGGTGAGAAATCAATTATTTTATCGCATTTTAACTATAGTACGAGCCATTCCCAGCCCTGCGAAGCCCACTAAAGTCAATTCTAAGTGTAAAGGGAAGGAAAAGCTCAATATCAGAGAGAAAAAAAGAAGAATATGAGTTCCTGGAGCCCGATTTGACCATGGGCAGAACGCCATGAGACGAAAAAAACCCACAATAGGCAAAAGGGGAGCTAGGGGTAACGGAATACACCAACTATTCCACAAGTCGGCATTGCGTAGCACACGGTCGGTTGAATCACGCTTATAAAATTAAAGCAGAATACCGGATATACTCGAAGAACTCGTTATGCGCACAGCTGCTTTACCACTGCCCTATGCCCGACAGGATGGGAAGTGAACCTAGCTACCCGCAACTCCATGTTCTAGAAACATGCCCAGTGTTCCCAGTGTTCCCAGCCATCCAGTCCGTCTGTCTTCGGGGTAGGACGGGACGGACTACGGCTCATTGTCCGTCGTTTAGGGATGCTATGCTGGACTACGCCCGGCAAGGTTAGGACCGGACGGACGGTAGGGACAATAGCCTTCGAGCCTAGGCTTCCGGTACTAGCCGAAGTCGAGATTATGCACCTCGAACCAATCAATCTACCATCATGAGATATCATTCGTCCCGTCCCCGGACGGTTTGGAACACTGGAACATGCCTGATAACGCCCAGTGTTGATTAAGCCTTATGTATTTCATATCTCCGGTTTTCCAAAGCTGGTCCAAGTGTTGCTGTAGGGGCTTTTTCCGCTCTCAGTAGGTTCATTATAGCTTGGTGCGACTCTAAGAATACTTACTGTATCTGGCCCCACTTTGTCTTGTTGCAAAGCCCACTCGTTCCGTATCCCGTGTGCAGCCGAGCCCATATCCATCCGGTCTTTGATTGATTGATTGATTTGGGACTCGGAGTTATGATGGGCCGTCACGCTGGTGACGTGATACGGTAGTCAGAAAGCGAAAAGATTATGTTCAATGAAAGAATAAAAAAGAATGTACAACTCGTACCCCGTTCTGTCAGTGCTGCTCAAAGATAGAGACAAGTAAACGAGTAGGTAATAAAAAGGAATAAAAGAAAATAAACAGAAAGCCCCCCGTGTCAAGCCCAACTTACGAATACTATACCACATCCTTGAATACTAAAATATCGCTCTAAAAGCCCAATCAAAGGAAGAAGAGGAAAAGGAAAAGAAAAATACCCATCAGCCTTCAACTGTGACCCTCATTCCTATCTCATGTGTCCATCTATCTACCCGAGGTACACAATATTTATTTATCATGCTATCTCAAACAGCACACCTCCTGCTAAGCAAAACCTCCATCCCCGACATCTTGTTAAAAAGAGTATGAACCTCCTCTGGCTTCTTGACAACGCGAGTATCAAACTCACGAATAATTGCAGCAGTGAACTTCATCATCATGAACATGGCGAGATGTCTCCCAATGCACACCCTCCCACCGGCGCCAAATGTAAACCAGCCGGCCTCGATGTAGTTCTTCATACCGCGCTTTTCGCCATCAAGCATCGCGGTTGGGTGGTCTTCCAGCCAGCGCTCTGGCCGGAATTGGGCCACGTCCAGGCCGAAGTAACCCTCGTCGTAGTTGACTTGGTAAGAGGCCATGCCGACGTTGTAGCCTGGCGGGATGTGGTATTGGTGGAGCTGGCAGCCGGATGGAGGAACCTCGCGGGACAGGGAGAAGGAGACGACATGATGGAGACGGATAGTTTCGCGCACAGCGGATTCGAAGATTGGGTACTTGTTTTCGCCGCCGTTGTAGGGGAGGAAGTCCTCAAGGCGGAAAGTGTTGTCTGTTTTTGAAAGCTCTTCCTAGAATTTTTTGCATGATTTCTGGGTGATGGGAGAGTTCGTGGATCACTCTAACTTGAGTATGCAGGACTACCCCAAGTGCACCGGCACTGTGGAGAATGATTGTTAATCTCTTGAAAAATTAAAGTTTGTGGGGGGGGGGAATAGTTGTGCCTTCCGCTTCGTTGCCCTGAGGATAATATCCTCTCATCTTACCCGGTGAATTATAAAACTCTGATAATAAGTGTCTGGGACTCTTCTCCTTGAGGGTTTTAAGATCCGCCTATTCACTAACTATCAGCCATCATCCCTGATCCCAAGATTATCAAGAGCACCCACAGTCCCTGTTTCAAATGTAATCGTCGGCAAGAGCAACACATTGGGATAAAGGGTGGTCAGGGCATTAAGAAAAATATTCCCACGGATAGCCCGCGAAGTAACGTACAATACCCCTAGCAGTTGCATAATAGCGGCTTAAAGATGAGGAATCGGTTCCGAAAAATCACCGAAGATGGGTCTCTGGGTATAGGAAAGTCAATTACTACCCGGGTTGCCCAAAGGAAGAATGACTTCCGGGATAGGGATAAATGCGGAACGTTCTGGGGCGCAAGGGCGGCCGAGGAAGATGTTGGGGCCCAATTTCGCTCCCGCCGGGGATAGTTGTATGCTCCGTCTCATCGTGAGTTTTGGGCCTAACCGCTACTGTATTTAGTAAGAGCAAAATGTTAGTGTCTGGCCGCACAATACACCGCCTTTATGCTTGGATATCGTACCTGGCATGCCTAGGGTGACGTGTGCTTGGTGAACTGGGAGAGTCTCGGAGAGATCCAGAGTGGCTATGTCCATGTGTGAGGGAATATTTTGGGGCGTGTTCGGAATCACCGGAATCTCGTCTTCTATTTTATCTGAGGAAGCGGAAGGCATTTGAAGGGTGGAGAGATAGTCAATTGGGTGGATGAGGGGCAGTAATAGTTTGAAGGGCACTTGATAGAATTGGCCAAACGGCTTATGGGTCCGCCGCAGGTAGCCCCAGGGCTATCAGTGTGCTGCTCGGCCTTGAACCCTTCATCCCCCTTCCTCGGTCATCAGTCTCTTACCCTCATTTCTCCCCTCCCTTCTCCTTCCACATATTATGTCTTCCGGCAAGAGCTCTTCCTCTTCTTCCTTCCTCTAGCTTATACTAGAGGTCCTTCCTCTGCGACAATTTTTCCACATGAGTATGACCCCGTCCTATAATACCCTTCTGCAATTCAACAAGTTTTCTCACCCCAAGGCAAGGCTCGTTTCCCGATTTACAGTATCACCCATTCCAAACAGGAGACCCGTGGACCCAATTCTCTTTCCTCACCATCCCCCTTACTCACAATGTTCTTGAATCTCTTCGGCCAGGCTGTATACGGCCTCGTACAACACAACCTCTGCCTTGTCACTGGCATTATTATCCTGACACTTGTCTGCTGGACGCACTCCCACCAAGAAAAACTAGTCTCACCAACCGTGCTCCCCAGAGAGAATCGTGTACGCTAGAAGGCAACAAAGAGAAATAGAGAACAGAGTCCCGAAGGACCCCGTGCAGGCCTTATAGCGATTTCTAAGATGGACGGATTTGAAGAAATCCTTAGCAGCCACTAGTACGGGAAGACGCCAACCTAAAATGCTAGAATACGGAGACCAGAAACCACCCATGATTGCTGCCAGGCGGGGTTAGCCGGAGCAGGAGAGGCACTTCTGGTGCCGAAGGATGTTAACCATGGTCGTGGATTGTGCCGGGGTTGAATGCCGCTCTTGCTGACTGTAAAAGGGGGTACGAGGATGTGATGCTGGTGCTTTGAAAAAGATGTCATCCCAACAAATGAAAGCCGTGGATGGGCAAACACTAATCTCCTGCCCTTTGGAGTGTGGACACGAGGATGTAGTTGCGCTCCTGCGGCTTCGGAAAAATGTCTTCGCTATCGAAGTCTGACAGCTGTGGGGTATATTGCCTCTTAGCATCCTCGAAACTAGCCGCGATTTTGAATCCTATACCCGCCAGCCTTTGGGAATGCTCGGCTCCGCCTCAGTGAAAAAATCATGGGTCAACCTATCTCATGGACTAAGGGCCCGACGATGTTGCTAGATTATAGATGCGGTTCTTTGGTATTTTAATAGCGGCACTTGTAACAACTAAGACGCAACTGGAATCCGGCCGATACCGGTATAACAACTCTACTTCACTCCTGGGATAGTCTACCGGTTGTCGAGGGATATTGGGATGCTTGCGATGCGGTATTATACTTTAACTAGTCGGTTATCTAGTAAATACTGAGAGGTGACCTGGGGGACTAGGTCTACATGATAGATTATCGGACTGGATTCATGGAGAACTTGAGCTGCAGATTGCCCCTCTACACGAATATGAGAGTCAGTTTTGTGCTCTGTAATATCTAAGCTCACATTGTCAGAATCTAATAAGGGCTAGCGTTTGCGTAGCAAGAAATGGTTAGACAGCAATTTTAGCACCACGAGCCGCATCCCCCACTTTGTTCAGCTGGGCTGGTGAATTCCATAAAACCCTCCCGATATCCCCATCTTGCATATCGCTGATACACCGGCGACCAACGCTTCTAATCGACCGCGATGGACTACACAGCATATCTGTGCTCGTTCAACGGGGGTAATTCAGACATTTTTAACAATGCTAGTATCGTCAATGTGAACAACGCCATAGCCGATGAGAACCCAAGAAATTATGCGGTGGCTCTCACCACTGGACTCACGGAGAAGGCATCAAGATGTGGGTAACGACAAGTTTGATGATGTGGGGATTTCACTTTTGGAAACAAACGAGCTTCGTGAGTGGAGGAGTGCTGAGGGTGGAGTAGATAAGGGTCTGCTGTTTTACTGTGGGAATCCGGGAGTGGGAAAGACATTTCTAAGGCGAGTAACTGGTGTTCTGGAACAAATGGGGATTATCACTGACGGCTAGTAATATTAGTTCGGTCCTCGATAGGCTGTATGATGAGGCTGGCGGGGAGATATTGCAGTTACTAGGTTCTACGGCGACTTCCGCGATCAGGATGAACAGACAACCGCCAATATCATGGGAGCCATCCTAGAGCAGCTTGTGGCTAGAGAAGACATACTAGAGCACGTGCGAACGGCGTTTAAAAAAGCGAAACAGGAGCTCGGCGGTCGAGGTTTGCCAGTTCCGGATATGGTGCAGATGGCGAAGCGGGCAGTTGCCACACTACCGCAGGTATTCATCCGTATTGGCGCTTTAGATGAGTGCCTCCCTAAAAGTCTACCGGAGCTTCTTGGGTCACTGAGGGATATCCTTCAGGAGTCACTGAGGATGCGAATATTTATCGCCGGGAGCCCTTATATTGAGGTGGGAGACGCATCCCTTCCAATCCGTAAGACTGCTTCCCTTTCGAGGTTATCAGGAAGCCACTGACAAATACCGCCATAATGTAACAGATTATTGGATAAATACTCTTGTACGCTAAAATGGACAAGCCGGATTGTGGAGGAAGATGCCTCAATCGTGATAAGCCCTAAAGAGCACTCTACGAGTATTTGAATTGTAGGAATACTCTCAACGCTCAGGTCAGGAGATCCTATCTTGACTCCTAAAGCATGACATAGCTCGCTAGTGTGTAATGGCTGCTCCGAGTGCGATACCCACATCAGGGCTTCCATTCCGAGCCTGGATCTACTCCCTTTTGCGCTTTCATCCGTGCTATTGTTGTGGCGTACGTATTCTCCAAATGATCCCCCCTAGTCATCTCGTTCAACTTCAACGGAGTTCATACGATGTCCAGACTTCGGCCCTCAACCAGCACCCGCATGAGAAGAATGCCACCTCTAACCTTACGGCCAGAGGCACTTCAAGTCTACCCTACCCCATCAAAGATCTTCCATCACCACAGCAGCTCTTAGAGAAACTGGAAGCAAAGTGGTATCAAGGTCTCAAGGACTACGCTTCGGAACGTCGAGCCAAGGATCGTCTCCAATTCCTGGAATACCAAGCAGAGTTGTATCGGCGCTCTGATGAGTGGTATGAGAAGTCTGATAAGATCAGGAAATTCTGGAGCAATCAGGTGGAATTGAACCTCTTATGGTTGAGTCCTCACCTCCCATTTTCCTGGTATTTCTAACAGATATAGTTCGCCGTTCTATATGGAAAAACTGAAATAATGCAAGTGAAGGAAAATTTCAATGCTAAAGGCGCCTGGGGTAAACAATCAGAATGCGGTTTGTTTTAGTTGTCGCTAATACTATGTGTAAGAACCCATAGTGTATCACGCAAAACTCAGGAAGAAGATTGGAACCGATTGCCCCGTGGGATTCAGGCAGGGCTCAATGAACTCGCCAAAGCACCTGAATTCACTCAAGTTCTCCACGACGAAGTAGCCTCCCGTGGCCTGGGACTGAAAGTTGTTACCTCGTGTATCGCTTCGGTCTATGAGAAAGTCCTCCAACGTGCCCGTGGTAATGATTTTATCATTACTCTTTACAAGGAGGATTATACCGCCAATGAGGGTGCTGTACTTGCTGCTTTTCTGAGGATGCAGAGTGAGCGGTCGTGTGGGCTAGAGTGGAGGGAAGAGGCAAACTACCCGCTGAGCTAAGTGCTTTGTTTTATCTTAACTACAAAGTTATTTGTTAGTCTTAATGGGTGGCAAACGGTTGGATAATCAAACAGTTTGTGCTGGGAAGGGCCCTGTTCACGGCAATTGAAAAATAGGGGTTTAAATACACAATAAAAGGTTCCACTGGACAAAATGTGGCATGGCAGAGAGTTGAAAGAGGTACGGGAGGATAGCAGAGTGTGTGACAGAATATCGAGCGAAGTCAGTGTTTCCAACCGTTCAGTGTATCTAGCTATAGGGTAGGGCGCAACGTAGTATAGCCAGTAGTCTGTCTTTTCGGAGGGGCTAGGACGAACTATACCCGGGAAAGGTAGGACAGGGCGGCCTATGGAGGACTAGACTACCGCCTATAGAATGAGATTTTGTGAACTAAAAGGGACGTGCGAGACTGACTTAGGTGTTATCGACTGGTGGAGGGTTTAGAGATTTGCTTAGTGGTAGATACTCTTAGCGGTGTTTTTCTGCATTGTTCTTTTTGTAAACTAAAGCTTGGGTGGACCGGTTGGCTTAGCTAGTGGTAATAAAAAAAGTGGCAAGCCGTTGGAATGCAAGTCGCACATGGGGGGAATTAGTGGGCAGCCGGGGCATGCCAGCACAGTACCAGTGATGTACTGTAAAAACTCAAATAATAGAACGGTGTGCTATGTAGTAGAGAATTATCCACTTGACAGAAGAGGCGAAAAGCACAGCAAAAGCACAGCTGCCCGGCCCACCTGAGGGTCATAAAAAACAAAAAAATTCCAGAATTTACCGGGGGAGGCAACTCAAACCACATAGTACACGGGTTCTATTGTTTGCGTTTTTACGGTAGTTTGCTCCCTAATACATGCCAGGTTAATAGACGGATAGCTGAGTGAGAGACTGTGAGACTGGTAAATTTCAATGTCTGGAATTGAGATTGGAGTTTGTGGGAATGATAGGGGACATAGCAGGCACTCTGTGTTCAGAAGAAATACGGTACCAGTACTCATGTTTCTAGCCCATTATTCTGTGTGGAGAGTAATGTGGAGAAAGGGAGAATGAAATTGTGGGATGCGCGGGGTTCCAACGGGCCAGGCGACTGATAGGCCAGCCAAAACTATCTAAGTAATCACTAGTAGGAGACAGAAGGATAGGAAATCGTACACTGTGACAATCTTAGATTGGAAGGGAGGAAATGGCTTATATTAAATCCAGGTATGATACCGGTACTAGTATTGCACCTCATCTGCTGTCCCAGTCCTGGAACGGCAGAATCCTCTCCTTACTATACTGGATTTCTCCGCTTCGACGAATTCTTGGTGGGGAACCAAAAAAGGGAAAAAAAACAAACTTTACGGCAGTCACAACAGGACCAGACTATCCTCCTCCTTCCATCCTCACTCTGTTCCCCTTCACTTCTCGCACTTCCGACCTTCTTTCCCTGACCTTAGTTTTGAACTCTCCCTCCCGCAAAGTCGTTGATAGGGGGTAAACGGGAGAGAAAGACAAAAAACACTTATTCATCGATCGAAGCGAGACTTCCCATCTCTCCCCTCTCCCTTTTGGTTATCAATCGTTTCTTATACCCCACCAATGATGGCTCTTCACCGCAGCCTCGCATTGTGGGCATTGCTACCTTCCCTGATCGCGTCCTCTCGTATGGCAGCCAGGTCTTTATCTTTGCTAACGAAACTCCTTCCTACACCTCCAGCGACTGGCAGTTCGCCAACAAAGACCACTGCCAATTCTCAAAGGCGGTTATCCATACAGGAAGCCGTACGTTCTCTTTTACGCGAAAGTTATTTGAGTTACAGGAGGCACCATCGCGGCAAGCGTACTTGGCTTCGGGGGCAATTGCTGGCGGGAGGGATCAGGAGGATGTTACCAAAGTCCAGGTTATCGGTAGTGGGGGTCTGAGTATTGGGCAGGCGGGAGAATTCGATTATTCAGGTAAGGGAGCGATCTTTTGTTTCGGGGATGAGTCATAGGATGTCAATCGTGTATATGGAGGGCTTTTCTCGTTGTAGCTGGGCACCCTCGCGGTTCTAGGAATAGAGAGGGAGGTGCAGGGGGGTTTCATAGACTCGGAGGTCGGCTTGGATTGAGTTGATTGGTTGCTCGTCTATGGGAGGGAGAGACATAATATATTCTAGCCGTTGTTGTCTTGCTACACTCCCCGAGGAATTGAGAGTGCCCGGGTTATTCGGCATAGCGCATGAAAAGGTCCTTATCGCGACTCCACCCCTCAAGCTTTCCATTGGCTCCAGGATTCGTTGCGCCCCCGGCTCCTTACACGACAGGGATGTGCGAGAGCTCTACGGACTACCTTTGTCAGAAATTGCGACGAAGCAGATAGAAATGGGACTCACGATAGGTCCATCAAGACACCGGTGTCTGGGTCAAAACCCTGTGACTGCTTGGCGTATCCAGCACTACTGCTAACTTTCCCCTCAATCTCAACCCACATCTAAAACCCATTCCGCTCCTCAGATTGACTGCAATGCATGGTAGAGCATCCCGTTCGGCGGGTGTAATGCTCACCTTATCGCGCGAAACCTGGCTTGATCCGTCGTGGCCATCCAGTCGCCACTCGGTAATCGCTGCCAAATTCTCTGAGCGACTTGGGGCGACTTGCTTTCTCGCACCACATGTGGTATTTGGTCCAGTGGGGGAAACCTCCGGTGTAGTGTAAGTGGGATTGCATTTTGTGGAAGATAAGCTATCGCTCCTCTTCGTCTTTCTGGAGTTAGCGCGCTTGATCACCACCTAGCTAGGATTGTAGTTATTGCCTTGGAATACATACATCGAAATATATCTCCACCCTCTTGGTGGGGACTTTGTTGGGGAAGTCTCTTCGAGCACCCAATTCACAGTTCCCAATCTTCTCTACTCAAACCTCCCCCTCGCCGACTTGTCATATATCGCACTAGTGCTTGCTGCCTTTCCCATAAATTTACTCTTCCTATGCTTATCCTCCGTACATTGGTCAGCGGGGTAATGTAGTAAACAAGCATCCTCCCTGGTGCGATAGATGAATTGCTACCCGAGCCGTTCTCAATTATTGAGCTCCATTGGGATAAAACCTTTGCGAAAATCGGAGACCAGCTTCACTGCCGTGGTTGGAGACACTCGCCGCTTGTCTTGCAGCAGGCCGTTGTAGTCAGACAATTCCCCCTCTATTAAGACTCGATCTTACATCTTTTTTGCCGTGGGGTTCTGAGCATCACAAAAATCTCCCTCCCCATCAGGCTTACATTTATACCTATCCTTGCCCAATACACCTGCAGAAGGACTATTAGCCCTAGGGGGCTGTGGGAAGTTCATTCCAAGAAACCCACTCTTCAATTCTCTATTCTTTCCCCTTCCTTCTTGCTCGCCTCTACTCCCTTTACGGGAGGGTATTGAGGGGGGTGTTACCCGTTTAGACGCCTAGGGGCCGAGGTCTAATGATAGTGCCATTTTCAGTAGGCTACCGACCAATAGGGATTATCGTGTCCGAATAACAAATGTCCAAGGGTGGGTAACCGATTGAAAAGGAGGGAAGATGACGAAGGGAGGGACCGATGGGATACGGTCGTGGTTGTACATTTTTGTAGATGCCATCACGAAACTAGGACAGATAGTGTGGGTTTTGTGAGGATTTCGCTAGGTAGGTGGGGGTGGTGGGCTGGGCTCCAAAGGATTGTGGGGGTCCAAGATTGGGAAAGAATTTTTACATTTAGGCGATTGCGCAAAGTTGTGACGCTGGTTTTTAGGACTCGGTGGACCCAACGCACTAGATGATATTTTACCAAGACATTAAATTTTGTAGTAACGAAAAAACACTTGGGAAGAAATTCATCGCAGGCCTTGAGATAGAGATTCTCGACCATAGTGATAAATCGAGAGAGTAAAGGGGAAAGAGAAGAAAATAAGGGAACCCTCGATAATGGTTGATTAGAAATAGTCTGGAACGGATAATTAGCCCGCCGCTCGCAGAAAGCCAGGGGGGCTGGACCAATTAGGGAAAAACCGCAAATGACAGAACGTGGTATAATATCTCTTCCTTACGAAAAAATGCGCTTTATATACTTGCACCACAATCAAAGCTCTAGAGAGGAATTAACCTCTCGATAAACCACGGTTAAAGTAGCGCCGTGTACTTCCCAATCATAGGACCCTTAACCCTCCTCAGTACGGGTACATCCAACTCCCTGAAACGAATCTAGAACACCCACATTAGAGTCACCTTACACAGCGTCACAATAACCACACCAGAACCCAGCACCCCATCTCCCTGCTCCGCATGACTCACCTAACCAATCCTCCGTACCATTCCCCCCAAGCCAATCTTCCTACCCCCAACCTCATTCTCGACCACCGCCTCACCATCAAAGCAGCTTTTGACAAACTCCAGCATCTCCACGGTACCTTGCCGCCCCCTATGCGCCCACCAACTCCCCCACTGGAACAACCCATTATTGAGCATTGGGTGCCAGATATCTCAATCCGCGGTAGGTCGTCAGGGCACCGTTCCGGGAAGTGGATCATGAATGGGAGAATGGCAGATGTATAAGGTTCTCGGTGGGGGAGGAGCCCGCTGTGCCAGGTATTGTGCGATGCAGAAGAGAGCGAGTGGTATAGCCCTTGGGGGGAAGTATGTTTTGGGCTTGCGCTGTGAGTGTTAGAAGAGCGTGTTAAGTGGGAAGGAGTGAGGGGAAACAATCCCAGGTGGAGGTTTTGCTTGGATGCAGCGGAAACTTGAGAGAAGGTTTGGCCTGGCATCTTGGCGATGGGTCAGGGCTTAGGGTTGTAGAGCCTCATATTGGCAACGTTGGTGCGCAAAAGCTTAACTCAACCCCCAATTTTGCGGCATGCATGAATCCGAAGCGCCACCAGCCGAATCCATCGCCAAGATACCCCACCAAACCTTCTCTCAAGTTTCCACTCCATGGAAGTAAAGCCTCATCGTAGAATTGCTCCTCCTCATCCCTCCCACTTAACACACTCTTACTAACTCCCACAGCGCAGAGGGGAGCGAGATGGCCATGCATGTATTCCAAGGCAATAACTACAATCCAGGTTAGACGGTGGTCAAGTGCGCTAACTCCAGAAAGAGGGAGAGGAGCGATAGCATGTCTTTCTACAAAATGCAATCCCACTTACGCTACACTGCCGGAGGTTTTCCCTACCGAACCAAATGCCACAGGTTGTGCGGGAAAGCAAGTCGACCGGAGTCTCCCAGAGAATTTGGCAGCAAACGACGAGTGGCGGCTGGATGGCCATGACGAATCAAGAGACATTTGGCGCGACAGGGTGAGCATTCCACCCGCCGAACAGGATGCTGTACCATACATTGCAGTCAGTTTGAGGAGTGGAATGGGTTTTGGATGTTGGTTGAGATTGAGGGGAAAGTTAGCAGTAGTGCTGGATACGCCAGGCAGTCACAGGGTTTTGATCTAGACACTGGTGTCTTGATGGATCTATCGTGAGTCCCATTTCTATCTGCTTCGTCGCAATTTCTTACAAAGGTAGTCCGTAGAGCTCTCGCACATCCCTGTCGTGTATGGAGCCGGGGTGAAACGAATTGTGGAGTCAATGAAAAGCTCGAGGGGTGGAGTCGCATTAAGGACCTTTTGATGCACTATGCTGAACCACCCGGGCACTCTCAATTCCTCAGGAAGCGTCTTTAACCATTCTTCCTTTGGGCAAACCGAGATGGAACCCACCGGTAGTAGTTGACCCTCCTATACCAAGAAACCAATGTTCGGTGATTTTGCGAAACCCATTCCTCATGGGAAGGCCGCTCGGGTTACGAGTGTCTATGCCCCAACAAACCCCGTTCCGATTCTGATTAAAGAAAAATTGGATGAAAACCGCAATATTAGAGGGGGACTGGGTAAGGAATCACTCTACTAAGTGAGACTAGTCGTACTAACTGTGCTTCTCAGAGAGGATTGACTACGCCGGAAGGCAACAAGGGAAGATAGGAAGCAAAGTGGGCAAAGGACCCCGTGCAGGCTTCACAGCGATGGCAAAGATGGAAGGATTCACAGAAATCCTGCATGAAGAGATGGAAAAATGGAAACTTGTGCCGGATGACATCTTGCACTGGGGAAAGGCTGTGGACGAATTCATTGAAGGTCCCGACAAACGCCATGTGAGGACCGGAACTCCTTGCAAGATGGTTAATTGGACAGAGTTCTTCGCTTTGGACATAGCCGCACAGATTACCACAGGCCAGTGTGCAGTGTTTTTCCTTGCAGGCAAAGCTGCTGAAAACATGGCCTATGGGGTCAAAGTTATTTTCAGAGTTATTGTATTCTTCGGTGATTTTTCGGAACTGATTCCTCATCTTTAAGCCGCTCTTATGAAATTGCCAAGGGTATTGTCCGTTATTTCACAGGCTATCCGTGGGAATATTTATCTTTATTCCCTGACCCCCTTAATCCCAATGTGTTGCTCTTGCCGACTTTTATACTTGGAACAGGGGCTGTATGTGCTCTTGATAATCTTAGGATCAAGGATGATGGCTGATAGTTAGCGAATAGGCGGATCTTAAAACCCTCAAGGAAAAGAATCCCAGACATTATCAAAGTTTTATAATGCACTGAGTATGACGAGAGAACATTATCCTCAGAGAAACGAAGCGGAAGGCACAACTATTCAAATCTTCAACTTGATGTATGTAGTCTACTCACCCCCCCCCCCACAAACTTTATTTTCCTGCAGATTAAAAATCATTCTCCACAGTGCCGGTGCACTTGGGCTAGTCCCGCACACTCAAGTTAGAGTGGTCCACAAACTCTCCCGTCACCCAGAAATCATGCAAAAGATTCGCGAAAAGCTTTTAAAAACAGACAATACTTTCCGCCTTGATGACTCCCCCCGCTACAACTGCCGCAAAAACAAGTACCTAATCTTCGAATCCGCTGTGCGCGAAACGATCCGTCTCCATCCTGCCGTCTCCTTCTCCCTGTCCCGCGAGGTTCCCCCATCCGGCTGCCAGCTTCACCAATACCACATCCCGCCAGGCTACAACGTCGGCATGGCCTCTTACCATGTCAACTATGATGAGGGTTAATTCGGCCCGGACGTGGCCCAATTCCGTTCAGAGCGCTGGCTGGACCACCCAACTGCGATGCTTGATGGCGAAAATCGTAGTATGAATAACTACATCGAGAGCGGATGGTTTACCTTTGCCGTCGATGGGAGGGTGTGCATTGGGAGACATCTCGCCATGTTCATGATGAAGTTCACTGCTGCAATTATTCGCGAGTTTGACATTCGCGTTGTCAAGCAACCGGAGGAGGTTCATACTCTTTTTAACGAGATGCCGGGGATGGAGGTTTTGCTTAGCAGGAGGTGTGATGTTTGCGATAGTCATAATGATAAGTAAATAGTATGTGCCTCTGGTAGATAGAGTGACACAGTAGATAGGAATGAGGGTCAAGGTTGAAGGCTGATGGGTGTTTTTCTTTCCTCTCCTTTAGCCCCTTCTTCCTTTCGTTAGGCTTCTAGACCGATTGTCTTTTATTATTAGTTGATGGGGTATAGTATTCGTAAGTTGGACTCGGCATTGGGGGCTTTCTGTTTATTCTCTTTTATCCCTTTTTATTACCTACTCGTTTACTTGTCTCTATCAGGGAGCAGCACTGGCACAACGGGGTATGAATAGTATATTCTTTTTTTTTCTTTTATTGAATATAATCCTCTCGCATCCTGACTACTGTATCACCTCACGAGCGTGATGGCACATCGTAACTCCGAGTCCCAAATCAATCAGTCAATCGAAGGCCGGATTGGCATAGGCTTGGCTGCACGCAGGATATCGAATGGGCTTCGCAACAAGACAAAGTCAGGCCAAGTAAAGGAAGTATTTGTAGAGTCGCACTACGCTATAATGAACACATCAATACTCCCGCCTTGTCCTAGGTGAAAAGCGAAGCCTCCTCATCAAAGTCAATCCAGGAAACCCCACAACTCTTGTTGCCACCTACATTAATCAACCAAACCCAACCGAAGCCGACCTTCGGGTCAATGAAACCCCCCCTGCTAACTGTAACACGCACTAGAACACTAACCACCCTCTCTACTCCTATAGCCGCAAGAGTGCCCCGCTACAATGAAAAAAGGCCCTCCATATACACGAATGACATCCTATGGCTCACGCCTGAAAAAAGGATCGCTCCCTTGCCTGAGTAATTAATTTCTCCCCCGCCCAATATCCAGATCCCCACCACTGATAACCAGGAATTTGGTAACATCCACCAGATCCTCCCGCCAGCAATTGCCCCTGAAGCAAAGTACTCTTGCGCCGATAGAGCCTCCTTTAACTTGGGTGGTTTTCGAGTAGAAGGGAATGTACGGCTTGCTGTATGGATAACTACCTTTGAGAATTAGCAGTGGTGTTTGCCGAATTTCCAGCTGCTAGAGGTGTAGGAAGGAGTTTCGTTAGCAAAGATAAAGACCTGGCTGCCTTACGACAGGACGTAATCAGGGAAGGTCGCAATGCCCACAATTCGAGGCCGCGGGGAGGAGCCATCACTAGTGGGGTATAAGAAACGATCGATAACCAAAAGGGAGAGGGGAGAGATAGGAAGACTTGCTTCAATTGATAAATTACTGTTTTTGGTCTTTCTCTCCCGTTTACCACCTATCAACGACTTTGCGGGAGGGAGAGTTTAAAACTAAGGTCAGGGAAGGAAGGTCGGAAGTGCGAGAAGTGAAGGGGAAAAGAGTGAGGAGGGAAGGAGGAGGATTGTCTGGTCCTGTTGTGACTGCCGTAAGGTTTGTTTTTTTTTGCCTTTGGGCCACCAAGAATTGGTCCAAGCGGAGAAATCCAGCGAGGAGAGAATTCTACCATTCCAGGACTAGGTCGGCAGATGAGGTGCAATAGTGGTCCGGTACCGTACCAGGATGGATCTAGCAAGAAGACATACTCGTTTACTAAAGTATCAAATATCAGGAACCCAAAAATCTTTCCAAAATATATTTCGTATACATCTCACATGTACTAGTAGAATCCATGTTATCAGGCCAGAATTAAAAAGAAATCTAGCTTTTTCTCATTGAGTCCAATTGACGATTGGCTTCTTCGTAGTATCCCTTCGGAAGTAGAGAATTGTTTACTCCCTGAAAGTAACAAACAAGTATATTATGATACTCCAATTTTCACCCACCATCAATTCACCAAAACCTGCCACCAGCTCTTCTCAACAAATCCCACCAAGCTGGAAAGGCTCCTATCCAATCCCTTCCCCAAACCCATAGTAAAAGTCATACTGCAGCGGGATTTCCAGGTCCGCTACGGCAACCAACCATATGAAACCTTTTCTCACACCCTTATGAATACCGTTTTCTAAAAGCATGAGGGTACCGGTATCATACTCTGATCTCTACTATTTCTGCGCGTGATTTCACGCCGCATTACAAGAGATGGAGAGAGGGAAAAACCTGTTCAATTTGCTTTCTAGGATGCGAATCGATGTTTTCTGGGAGGCACTTATTTTAAGTTATCGGATTGGAGGGGATCGGTTGAGATTGTGTGATCTTTCAGAAAATAGTTTTTCCGGAGAAGGGTGGCAGCGCCGGAGAACAGCGAAAAGGAATCGGGACAAAATATATCCGGAAGATTTATCGTATCGGTACGATAGTGTTAATGCACTCAAACATAATTGACAAAGCGGCTCCCCCCCGATGCGTGCATCCATATATTTTTGGTATCAATTACTGGTATCATACTTGGAAACGTATCCCCCTCAAATACCCCACCTCCCTTCTCCCCTGCTCCAACATTACACGGCCCTTAGAGTTCATCTCCGGCATCTCCGACCGCCGCCCAATCTACCCCCTACAGTCAATTGCAGCCTACTGTAGTGCAGGCTTCATGCTCCTCTCCCTCGCCCTCGAGCGTCACACAAAGATGCTGAAAGACACATGCTAGCCTAGTCTAACTTCAATCCGGTCTATGCCATCAATTGCTTACACATAGGCTTCTTCGCCGCTTCTGCTTCCTGATCCGCTCCACTTCCAACATTCCCACTCCCATCCTCCGGCTTCCAGCTATCGAAGCCGCCATAGGCTCTAACCACTAATATGTAACGTATAATAAGATTAGTGGGAAGAATAGAGGCCTCAAAAGTGCGGACAGTGGAAGCCGCCGATGTTAATCCTTGACCTGGTGACTACCCCCGAACGGGATACTCTTCCGATATATAGTAGTCAAATCTGGGGAGCAGAATGGGTTTTGGATGTCAGTTGAGATTGAGGGGAAAGATAGCAGGGTGCAGTCTACGCCGGGAAGTCACGGGATGTTGGTCTAAACACTGGAGTTTTGATGGATCTGTCGTGAGTCCCATTTGTATCTGCTTCGCGGCAGTTTCTAACAAAGGTAGTCCGGATACCTCTAGTACATCTTTTTCGAGTATGAAGTCGGGGGCGATACAAATCGTACAGTCTATGGAAAGCGCGAGGGATAGAGTCGCGGTAATGATATTTTCATGCGCCATGCCGAATAACGTGTACACTCGCAATTCTTCAGGAAGCCTAGCAAGAATACAGCTGCTAGAAGATACTGTGTCTCTCTGCAGCAGACGAGCACCCACTTTCGTCCCGCAACGTCAAGAGTGAAGTAATCCACCTTCCAGCAGTTGCTCTCGGTGTCAAAATTTCTCTCCTTGAGAAGCAAATTCTAACATAACTTAGCTTGCTCCCGGTTATCTTTAATCGGAACTGGGTTTGGGGGGGCTGAGACTCCCGTAACACGAACGGCTTTGACATGAGAAATCGGTTCCCAAAAATCACCGAAGATGGGTCTATGCTTATAGGAAAGCCAACTACTACCCGCAGATTCCATCCCAGGTTGCCTAAAGGAAAAATGCTCAAAGAAGTCGAAATTGTTTTGTATTAACAGGTAGGGAGGGGAAGCTCAAGGGGAAGCAGGAGGAAGAAACAGAGGGAAAAGAATTCTCTCCTCCCTGGACTTCTCTGCTTGCACTAATTGTTGGTGGGAGCCCAAAGGGAACATAAAACAACTTTACAGCAGTCACAACAGGGCCAGCCAATCCTCCTCCTTTCCGCCGCTCTCTTTTCCCCTTCACTTCTCCCACTTCTGACCTTCCTTCGCCGACTTTGGTCTGAAACGCTCCCTTCGGTAAAGTCGTTGATAGGTGGTAAATGGGAGAGAAAAAAAAAAAACGGACATTGATCAATCAAAGCGAGTCCTCCTATCTCGCCCCTCTCGCTTTTGGTTATCGATCATTGCTTATACCCCACCAGTGGGGCTCTTCCCCACGGCCTCGCATTGCAAGCATTGCGAGCTTCTCTGATCGCGTCCTCTCGTAAGGCAGCCAGGTCTTTATCTTTGCTACCGAAACTCCCTCGTGCACCTCCAGCGGCTGACAAAGGAAGTTGTCGATACAGCAAGCTATAGGTTCTCTACTCGAAAGCTATTTGAGTTACAGTAGGCTCTGTCGGGCGTACTTGGCTTCGGGGGTAATTGCTGGCAGGAGGGATCTGGTGGATGTCACCAAAGTGCTGGTAATCGGTGGTGAGGGTCTGAGTATTTGGCAGGCGGGAGAATTCGATTATTGATGTAAGGGAGCGATCTTTTGTTTCGGGGGTGAGTCATAGAACGTTCATTGTTTATATGGAGGGCTTTTTCTCGTTGTAGCTGGGCACTCTTGCGGTTCTAGGAGTAGAGAGGGTGGTGCTGGGGGGGTTTTCCTAGACTCGGAGGTCGGCTTGAATTAAGTTGATTTGTTGATCGACGGTGGACCAGTTGCAGGTTGGATTTCTAGCGTTAGTGTTGGTGGCAGCAAGAGCTATGGGGTTTCCTTGATCGACTTTGATGATGAGGCTTCGCTTTTCACCCAGTACAAGGCGGGAGTAGTGAGTTTTACCGATCGCCACGAGGATTCGCGAATCTCCAGTACGGCATAGCCACACGACGAGATTCTTATTGGGTCCTGTAAGGCGACTTCGGTCCACGTAATCGTGTTGTTCCACATTGATTGCATCCTTAATATAACTACAAGGGTGGCGATCTGATTAGCACTGTGGTCGCGACGTCTTAGGAGCAGTTGACCGGTATTTCTGTGGACGAGTTCACCAAGATGTACCTCGGCTCTTAGCCTTCATACAATCTCTTCCACCCTGATAGGAATTTGCTCCCTACGACTGGTTTTGCTATTAGGCCTTGAGCCGGAAGTTCTTAATAGAACACCCCATCTTATTCCTGAGCTAGAACACAGGTCGAATACCAAGTGTGTGAACCCGGACCTATCGCATGAGCACCTCCTGGAGTACATCTAAAGCCCCGTAATCCAATTGAGAAGTCAGCAAGAATAAATGCGCACTTCTATCTGCCCACGGAGATCTTGTCGGGTCGGGTCTGAAGGCACTGCCTTCAATTTTCTAAACGCGGCGATTACTGCTTTCTGGATATTGCGGGACGTTGGTGTGATGCTCATCTGTGGGAGGGGGAGAGAGATAATATATTCTAGCCGTTGTCTCGCTACGCTCCCCGAGGAATTGAGAGTGCCCAGGTTATTCGGGATAGCGCATGAAAAGGTCCTTATCGCGACTCCACCCCTCAAGCTTTCCATTGGCTCCAGGATTCGTTGCGCCCCCAGCTCCTTACACGACAGGGATGTGCGAGAGCTCTACGGACTACCTTTGTCAGAAATTGCGGCGAAGCAGATAGAAATGGGACTGACGATAGATCCATCAAGACACCAGTGTCTAGACCAAAACCCTGTGACTGCCTGGCGTATCCAGCACTACTGCTAACTTTTCCCGCAATCTCAACCAACATCCAAAACCCATTCCGCTCCTCAGATTGACTGGTAGGGCATCCATTTCGGCGGGTGGAATGCTCACCCTGTCGCGCGAAATGCTTCTTGATCCGTCATAGCCATCCAGCCGCCACTCGCCATTTGCTGCCAAATTCTCTGGGAGACGCCTGCTGACTTGCTTTCCCGCACCACCTGTGGCATTTGGTTGGGTAGGGGAAACTTCCGGCGGTGTAGCATAGGTGAAATTGCATTTTGTGGAAATATATGCTATCGCTCCTTTCCCTCTTTCTGGCGTTATCGCACTTGACCACCGTCTAACGGGGAATGTAGTTATTACCTTGGAATACATACATGGCCATCTCTCTCCCCCCTCTGCGTTGTGGGAGTTAGAGTGTGTTAGGTGGGAAGGAATGAGGGGGACTAATTCGACGAGGAGGTTTTGCTTGGATGCAGTGGAAACAGGAGAGAAGGTTTGGCGGGAGTTAGTAAGAGCGTGTTAAGTGAGAAAGAATCGGGGGAACAATTCTACCTGGAGGGTTTGCTTCTCTGCAGTGGAAACTTGAAAGAAGGTTAAGATTTTGCGCACCGATGTTCTGGCCACATCAGGTTCTACAACCCCCTGTGCGGCTCCCTCCCCGCCAAGCATCCACAACATCCGTGCGCAAAAGCTTAACTCAACCCCCAATTGTGCGCCCTGCCTGAATCCGAAGCTCCAATAGCTAGTTTCACTGCATGGAAGCAAAACCTCCACTTAGAATTGTTTCCCCTCATTCCTTCCCACTTAACGCGCTCTGACTAACACCCACAGCGCAAGCCTAAAAAATACTTCCCCCCAAGGTGTATACTTCTCGCTCTCTTCAGCATCGCACAATACCTGGCACAGCGGGCTCTTCCCCCGTCGAGAACCCTATATCATACATCTGCCATTTTCCCATTTACGATCCAGTCTCTGGAACGGTACCCTGACGACCCACCGCGGATCGAGATATCTGGCACCCAATGCTTAATAATCGGTTGTTCCAGTCGGGGAGTTCGTGGGTGCGTTGGGGGCGGCAATGTACCGTGGAGGTGCTGGAGTTTGTCAAAAGCTGCTTTGATGGTGGGGCGGTGGTCATAAAGGAGGTTAGGGGCTGAAATGTTGGCTTGGGGGAAAGGTACGAAGGGGTTCTGGTCTGGTTATTGTGACGTTGTGTAAGATGACTCTAATGGGGGTATTCTAGATTCGTTTCAACGTGCCGGATGTGCCCGTAGTGAGGAGGTTAATGGTCTTATGATTGGGAAGTACACGGCGCTACTTTGACCGAGGTTTATCCAGAGGTTAATTCTTCTCTGGAATTTTGATTGGGGTGCAAGTATATAAAACGAGTTTTTTTCGTAAAAAAAAGATATTATACCACGTTTTGTCATTTGCTTTTTCCCTAATTGGTCCTGCCCCCCCTGGCTTTCTGCGAGCGGTGGGCTAATTATCTGTTCCCGACTATTGCTAATCTACCGTTATCGAGGGTTTCCTTAGATTCTCTCTCCTCTTTACTCTCTCGATTTATCGCGATGGTCGGCAATCTCTATCTCAAGGCGTACGATGAACTTCTTCCAAGTGTTTTTTCGTTACTATAAAATTTAATGTCTTAGTATAATATCACCCAATGCGTTGGGTCCCCCGAGTCCTAAAAACCAGCATCACAGCTTTGCGCAATCGCCTAAATGTAAAATTTCTTTTTCAATCTTGGACCACGATCCTTTAGAGCCCAGCCAACCACCCCCACCCACCTAGCGAAATCCTCACAAAATCCACACCATCTGTCCCAGTTTTGCGACAGCACCCACAATTATGTACAACCACGACCGTATCCCCTAGGTCCCTCCCCTTCGTCATCTCCCCTCCCTTCCAATTGGTTACCCACCCTCGGACATCTGTCATTTGGACACGATAATCCCTCTCGGTCTGTAGCCTACTGAAAATGGCTCAAACATTAGACCCTGGCCCCTAGGCATCAAAAGGGCTAACACCCCCCTCAATACCCTCCCGTAAAGGGAGTAGAGGCGAGCAAGAAGGAAGGGGAAAGGATAGAGAATCGAAGAGTGGGTTTCTTGGAATGAACTTCCCACAGCCCCCTAGGGCTGATAGTTCTTCTGCAGGTGCATTTGGCAAGTATAGGTATAAAGGTAAGCCTGATGCGAGGGGAGATTTCTGTGATGCTCAGAACCCCACGGCAAAAAAGATGTAAGATCGAGTCTTAATAGAGCGAGAATGGTCTGACTACAACGGCCTGCTGCAAGACAAGCGGCGAGTGTCTCCAACCACAGCAGCGAAGCTAGTCTCCGATTTTCGCAAAGGTTTTATCCCAATGGAGCTCAATAATTGAGAACGGCTCGGGTAGCAATTCATCTGTCGCGCCAGGGAGGATGCTTGTTTACTACATTACCCCGCTGACCAATGTACGGAGGATAAGCATAGGAAGAGTAAATTTATGGGAAAGGCAGCAAGCACTAGTGCGATATATGACAAGTCGGCGAGGAGGAGGCTTGAGTAGAGAAGATTGGGAACTGTGAATTGGGTGCTCGAAGAGACTTCCCCAACAAAGTCCCCACCAAGAGGGTGGAGATAGATTTCGATGTATGTATTCCAAGGCCATAACTACAATCCCGGCTAGACCGTGGTTAAGCGTCCTAACTCCAGAAAGAGGGAGAGGAGCGATAGCATATCTTCCACAAAATGCAATCCCGCTTACACTACACAGCCGGAAGTTTCCCCACCGAACCAAATGCCACAGGTTGTGTAGGAAAGCAAGTCGGCGGGAGTCTCCCAGAGAATATTGGAGACAATGCCTTCAATCCCGACAAGATATCCGCGGGCAGATAGAAGTGTTCAGCTATTCTTGCTGACTTCTCAACTGGATGATGGGGCTATAGATTTACTCTAGGAGGTATTCATGCGAAACATGCAGATTCACATCTTTGGTATTAGACCTGTGCTCCAGCCCAAGAATGAGATTGGGTGTTCCATTGAGCACGTCCGGCCCAAGGCCTAATAACAAAGACAATCGCAGCGAGCTAATGCCTATCATAGTGGAAGGGGTATTATCAACGCTAGCAACCAGGGTGTATCTTGGTGCAGCGCTAGGGGTCAAACCGGCAACTCGTCTATCAACGAGAGGCAAATCAGCTCACTCCAAGCCAAGCTCAAGATATATGAAACTGCCCTGCCAACAATAAAACTCATGTACCTACACAGCAGCAATCCCTCCAGCACCACCCTCTCTACCTCCAGAACCTCAAGGGCGCACCACCTCAACAAGGATTCACGCTGGCACTCGTCCCCAGTACGCAAACCAAACTCATTGTCTATTCCGAGAATCCACCGAAGCCCCCAATCACCCATAGGGAATACATATACAGAATCCGCAGCCAGAAGGTGGTGAGCGTGCTGCGCGCCGGACCGCGCTCTTTCTGGAATTGGGGGTATTTGCGCCAGTGCGCGGAGGGCAGAGGGGACGGTCGATTTACATGATATCTCCCGGGAATTGGCGTATAGTGCCAGGATGGAGAAGCGGTTTTCACTGTTTACTGAGGCATCTGCTAGTAATGGGTTGGTGGATAGTGCGCTGAGGAAATTCAGCTTCACAAGTGACGTTGCAAACGAAGTCCTTACATATTGGTTGATAAGGAATTGGCCTCCTCCCCATTCGTGCTCACTGAGGAAGCGCCTCTGGCGAGGCCTGGTTTTAAAGAACCAGATGCAGATGGTGAGGGCGAGGCGGAGAATGGCATGAACGAGGGTCAGAGCATTTAGAAGGAGATGAAGCTTAGGACGTTTGATTCTGGAGGCGGGGGGAGCATTGGGCGGTGAAGTATTCTGCCGATTTAGCAGAATGGTGGGAAAGTAGAGTACTCAAACAAGAACACATTTCGCACATTCCGCACTCCCTATCCTAGAGGCGATAAATAGAACGATGCTGCCAGCTTCATACCCCTAAGGGTCCACAAGCTGAATTCATGATGTAGAATAATAAACACCTTTTAGCGGGTAGAATCCTTCCACTCATTGCGCCAGAAATCAAATCCACCCTACACAAAGACACTAGCAACAATTAGTGCCATCACAGCATAATATTTATGATCAATTGTTTTCTTGACATGATCAAGTTTTCGGTCAAGACCCTTCAGGCAGCCCTTAATGTCGGCAATCTGGAACTTTAGAATAGCTACATCCTAATAAATAGTTAATATTGTATTATCCTCAATGGTGGCCTGTACTAAGAGCTCACCTTGTCTAACGCATTGAATTGTGTTGTAGAAAAACCTATTGTAGATCCCGTCCGAGCGTGGCCGTCAAAGTGAGCAGTTGGTGCCTGATTACCGAGAACCTCCTTGTTTGATAGTGAGGACTTGCCACTGGAGCTTTCCTAAATTACGGTTGCTATCAGTAAATACATTGTGGAAATGACTACTCCGACAGTTTAAGACAAACCACACTGTGATGAAACTTCCGTCCAGCACTGGTGTCCAGGTTTCCATAAACCCCATAGCGGAACCCCTGGGGAATGGAGGGACGAATGTTGAGGCAAAAGCCGGTGCGAACATAGGGGTGAACATAGTGGCGAAGAATTTTTTGAGAGAGCATCATGTGATTTTGTCTAGTTAGTGGTAAAAATGAAGCAAACAGTCAGAAAACCCGGAAGAATTGATCCCACAGGTGTAAGTGGGGTCAAGGAGATTAATGAGGGGAATGAAAAGGAGAAGAGGATGAAGAATGCAGATGAAACAAGAGAAAAAGAGGACATCTCTAGCTACAGGTTGATGACACGTAACCCGAGAAAAGCACGGGAGCCAAGTTCCCGAACCAAGGTTACCCTGCAATCCAAAGTTAGGGTTTTTTTTCCAACAAAAAATTATGATTTAGGCTAACCTAATACCTTCACTATGTTGTCCGGAATGCGTTGAAGCAGTGATTGGTATGGGCGGTACAGTTGGAATGATCAATTGCATGGAATGGAGGAATCTTGGGAATGTGGGCTGGTATGAGTGCGAGTATGGAATGTTGAAATGGTGGAATTCCGGATGCGGTGCTGGACTAGGAAACTTGAATATATTGAGTATTGTTGATGCTATGATTGGCGATAGTAATTGAGACGTTATAAGGGTCCATTTCGGATTTCACACTAACCATACGCCTAGACGAGTGATGGCCCGTGACAGCTCTATAAACAATTCCAGAAGTTATAGCGAAGCAGAGAAAAGTATCAGGATTATCAGAAAGGAAAAAACTAGGAAAACTCTATGCGTAGACGAAACTGGTTCAAAGGATTAAGGGAGAAATTGTTTTGGAAGAAGTTTGGGTGTGTTTTCTGGAGGGAAAGGGAACGCAATGGGATGAAAGCGGAGGGCTTGGAAACTGATAGAGAAACATTTTTTCATGTAGCCGAGCTTGTGAATATAATGTCTCAGGAAGCGCAGAAAGACAACGACTGCTAGAATATATTATGTCTCCCCCGCAGACGAGCATCCCGCTATCCTCCCGCAACGTCAAGGAAGTAATCGCCGCGATTAGAAAATTGAAGGCTTGCCTTCAGACCTGACAAAATATTCGCGGGCAGATAGAAGTGTTCATTTATTCTTGCTGACTTCTCAACTGCATGATGGGCTATAGAATTACCCCGGAAGGTGTCCATTGGCAGACGCAGATTCACATCCCTGGTACCGGGTCCCGCGTTCCCACCCAGGAACGAGATGGGGTGTTCTGTTGAGCACTTGCGGCCCAAGGCCTAATACCAAAGACAGTCGCAGGGAGCAAATTCCTATCACGGTGGAAGAGATTCTATCAAGGCTAAGAACGGAGGTACATCTTCGTGAAACTCGGAACGTCGTCGTCTGGCTATGCCGTGCCGGAGATTCGTGAATCCTCGAGGTGATCGGTGAAACCAAATACTCCTGCCTTGTCCTAGGTGAAAAGGGGAGCCTCCTTATCAAAGTCGATCCAGGCAACCCCACAGCTCTTGCTACCACCTACATTAGTGCTAGTGATCCAACCGGCAACTGGTCCATCAACGGATCAACTCAGTCCAAGCCGGCCTCCGGGTCTATGAAACCCCCCCTTCTAACAGTAACACTCACGTACCGGAACAACAGCCACATCCCCAGCACTACCCTCTCTACTCGTGGGGCCGCGAGGGTGCCCCGCTACAACGAAAAAAGCCCTGCATGTATGCGATTGACATCCTATGACTCACCCCCAAATAAGAGGATCTCTCCCTTGCCTGAGTAATCAAAATCTCCCGCCTGCCCAATACTCAGACCCTCACTACCGATTACCAGCACTTTGGTAACATGCATCAGATCCCTCCCGCCAGCAATTGCCCCCGAAGCCAAGTACGCTTGGGCCGATAGAGCTTACGGCAATTCAAATAACTTTCGAGAAGAGAACATATAGCTTGCTGTATCGAAAACCACCTTTAGGAATGGGCAACGGTCTTTGACGAATTTCCAGCTGCTAGAGGTGCAGGAAGGAGTTTCGGTAGCAAAGATAAAGGCCTGGCTGGCTTAGGGCAGGACGCCATCCGGGAAGGTCGCAATGCTCACAATTCGAGGCCGTGGGGAAGAGCCATCACTGGTGGGGTATAAGAAACGATCGATAACCAAAAGGGAAAGGGGAGAGATGGGAAGACTCCCTTCGATTGATCAATGTCAGTTTTTTTCTTTCTCTCCCGTTTACCACTTATCAACGGCTTTACGAGAAGGAGCTTTTAAACCAAAAAAAGGTTGGCGAAGGAAGGTTGGAAGTGAGAGAATTGAAGGGGAAAATAGAGAGGCGGAAAGGAGGAGGATTGTCTGGTCCTGTTGTGACTGCCGTAAAGTTTTTTTTCCCTTTGAGCTCCCCACCAAGAATTGGTCCAAGCGGAGATCTCCAGTGAGGAGAGGATTCTGCCCTTCCAAGACTGGGACGGCAGATGAGGTTCAATACTGGTCCGGTACCGTACCAGGATAGATCTAGCAACAAGACATACTCGTTTATTAAAGCATAAAATATCCGGACCCCGGAAATCTTTCCAAAATATGTTTCTCATGCTTCCCATGTTCTAGTAGAATACATTCTCTCTACCCAGAATTAAAAAGGAATCTAGCCTTTTCTCATCGATTGAGTTCAATTGATGATTGGCTTCCTCGTAGTATCCCTTAGGCACTAAAGAATTGTTTACGCCCTGAATGTAACAAGTATATTATGATACTCCAATTTTCACTCACTATTAATCGATAAAAACCCACCACCAGCGCTTCTCAACAAATCCCACCACGTTGGAAAGGCTCCCATCCAATCCCTTCCCTAAACCCGTATTAAAAGTCACACTGCAGCGGGATTTCCCGGTCCACTACGGTAACCAACCATATGAAACCTTTTCTCACACCCTTGTGAATACCGTTTTCTAAAAGCAAGAGGGCATCATATGCTGATATCCACAATTTCTGTAAGTGATCTCACTCCATGTCACAAGAGATGGAGAGAGTGGGCAAAACCTGTTCAGTTTTCTTTCTAGGATGTGGATCGATGGTTTGTGGGAGGCGCTTATTTTAGATTATCTGATTGGAGAGGATAGGTTGAGATTCTGTTATCTTTCAGAAAAAGGTTATGCCGGAGGAAGGGTTGCCCGGGGGCACTTTACTTATGTGGCAGCGCTGGAGAACAACAAACAGGAATCTAGACAAAATATATCCAGAAGACCCACCGATAGGTATGATAGTGTTAACGCACTCAAACATAATTGGTATCCCCGATCATTATCGTCTTGCTGCGAGTCATGGATGAAATTCTTTTTCAATAGGGCGGAAGTTACTGAGTCAGAGGTGAAACCTAGAGTAGTACACTGAACAGTGCTCCGGATATGATTGGGAAGTAATGCTGTGTCCTGCGACTGGCGTCCGTAGTACATGCATAATCACTCTAGGGGGTAATAATTCTAGGGTCAGTAACCGTGATAACGGGAATGTCATGAACCCTAACTCCATCAGGGCAATGATTCCCAACTCGTCAGGAATTGTCTTATAAATCCGTCACTGGCCGTCACTCGTCTATATCACTTGTGAGCAAAGATAGAATTTACCTAGACAATAATTTTTTTCCGAGAAAAAACCTGACTTTGGATTGCAGAGTAGTTGTGATTCGGCAAGTTGGCTGATTCCAGGGAGACTCAGCACTTGCTACCTTGTTTGTGTCAGAAACCATGGTTACGTGTTGCCCACATGTAGCTACCTATGTTCTTCTTGCTACCTCTCCTCTTTTCTCCTGGTTCCTTCCCCCCCCTCTTCCCTTTGGGCTTTCCCTCCCCACTTGTTAATACAAAACAATTTCGACTTCTTCGTTATCTCCGACGGTTTGTCTTACACCGGCAAAGTACTCATTTCCACCATGTGGTTACTCATGGAACTTGTGATTTATGGAAGCCATGGTGACGAGTCTGCAGTATCGGGCGGGGGGCCACCAGTGATGAGACTCCGACTGATGATGGCCCTGCAGAGAGTAATCCCACGACCTCTTTCCTGGGCCAGAGCACAGGTCTAATACCGAGGATGTGAATCTCCATCTGTCGCATGAACACCTATGAGAGTAAATTTGTAGCCCCGCCATCCAGTTGAGAAGTCAGCAAGAATAAATAAACACTTCTATCTGCCCACAGATAACTTGTCCGTTCTGAAGGCATTGCCGTCAATATTTTAATAACAGCGATTACGGCTTTCTTGATTTTGTGGGACGACAGCTGGTGCTCGTCTGAGGGAGAGAGAGACATAATATCATCCAGCAGCTGTTGTGTTGCTACACTTCCTGAGGAATTGAGGGTGTAAACGTCATTCGGCATAGCGCATGGAAAGGTCATTACCCCGACTTTACCCCTTGTGCTTTCTATCCACTATACGATTTTTTCGCCCCTGACTTCATACGCGAAAGGGATGTACGGGAGGGGAGGTGTACGGACTACATTTGTTAGAAATTGCGGCGGAGCAGATAGAAATGGGACTCATTATAGACCCACCAAAACGCTAGTGTCAAGACCAACACTTTGTGACTGCCAGGAGTAACTCGCACTCCTGATAGATTTCCCCCGAATCTCAACCGACATCCAAGGCCCATTCTGCTCCCCAGATTGACTGCCATGTAAAGGAAGAGTATGCCATTCGGGGGTAATCGCTAGGTCCAAGATTAAGATCTGTGGCTTCCACCGTCTCCACTATTGAGGCCTAGATCTATTCTTCCCCCCGAAAGAGCTCTCAATTATCCCAAGAAAATTGGCACTGCGGACGTGGACGAGGGTAAGATGTTCCTCCAGTTGCGGGCAACGCCTCTTCATCCATCCTGGCAATCCAGTAACCACATATCGCCAGCTGCGAAATTCTCTAAGAGACTCCCGCTGACTTACTTTCCCGCATCACCTGTGCCATCCAGTGTAGTGGAGAAACCTCCGGCGGTGTAGCGCATGAGAATGGATTTTGTAGATCGTGTGCTATCGCTCCTCTCCCTCTTTCTGAAGTTGGCGCGCTTGACTACCGTCTGACCGAGATTTCAGTCATTCTCTTGGAATAAATACGTGGCCATCTGTCTCCACCCTCTTGGTGGGGACTTTGTCGAAACAGTCTCTTTAAGAACCCGATTCACAGTTTCCAATCTTCCCTGCTCAAGCCTCCGACTCGCCAACTTGTAATATTTGGCATTAGTGCTTGCTACCTGTCGCAAGAATGTATTCTTCCCATTCTTGTCCTCCTGAGATTAGTCGTCGGAGTACGGCAGTAAAACAAGGATCAGCTACGCTGTGACTAGAGGAATCATGCGCCTCGCGCCCTTCTGAACTATTGAGTTCCATTGGGATAGAATTTTCGCAAAGGTGGGGATCAGCTTCGTTGCCGTAGCTGGAGAAACTCGCCGTTTGTCTTGGGGCAGGCTGTTGTATCGTAGCCAGGTTATCCTCGCTCCATTAGGGCTAGATCCTGTACCTTGTCCACCACGGGGGTCCCAAGAATCTTTGAAATCTCCGTCCCCATCAGGCTAACCTTTATCCCCATCCTTGCCCAATACATCCGCAGAAGAACCACGAGCCTAAGGGCGCGGTAGGAAGTGCATTCAAGGAAACCCCCACTTCGATTCTCTATCCTTTTCTTTCCCTTCTTGTCCGCTTCTACGTCTTGTAGGAGGGCATTGAGGGTGATTTTTTAACTTTCTTGATGCGTAGGGGTCGGGTCTAATGTTGTTGTAGTTTTCAGTAAGCCGTCGACCCGTAGGGATCGTCTTATCCGAATCACGAGTGCCCACGGGGGGTAGTGAAGGGGGGGGGGCATATGTTGTAGCTGTCTATTTTTGTAAAAACCATCAGAAAACTGGGGCAGGTGGTATAGGTTTTGTGAGGGTTTTGCTAGGTGATTGGGAATGATGAACTATACTCCATCAGGTCATGGAAGAGGCGGTGATAAAAGGGGTCTAAGGTTGAGAAAAGAAGTTTTATGACGATAAGGTAAGTGCGCAAAGCTGTGACGCTGATGTTCAGGACTTGCGGGACCCAATAGACAAGATGATATTATAATAAAGATATTTGTAATAATCAAAAAGCTTCGAAGGAATTCATCCCGCTGCTTGATATAGGGATTCCCGACTATAGTCATAAATCGAGAGAGAGGAGAACAAAAGGAAATTCTCGATAATGGTAGATAAACAATAGCCGGGAACTGACGATTAGCCCGCGGCTCACAGAAAAACAGCGAGGGCAAGAGGTATTAGGGAAAAATAGCAAATGACAAAATGTGGTATTATAATATTATCTCTTCTTTACCAAAACACTCGTTCTACACGCTTGCATCGCATTCAAAGCTAGAGTCTAGACCAAAACCCTGTGACTGTCTGGCGTATGCAGCACTACTGCTAACTTTCCCCTCAATCTCAACTAACATCCAAAACCCATTCTGTTCTTCAGATTAACTGAAATGCATGGTAGAGCATCTCGTTCGGGGGGTGGAATGCTCACCCTGTCGCGCGAAACGTCTGTTGATCCGTCATGGCCATCTAGTTGTCACTCGTTAATTGCTGCAAAATTATCTGGGAGACTCAGGCCGACTTGCTTTCCCGCACCACCTGTGGCTTTTGGTTCAGGGGGGGAAACGGCCGGCGGTGTTTCGTAAGTGGGATTGCATTTTGTGGAAGATATGCTATCGTTCCTCTCTTACCCTTCCATCTTGCTCGCCTCTACTCCCTTTACGGGAGGGTATTGAGGGGGGTGTTAACAGTTTTGATGCCTAGGGGCCGGGGTCTAATGTTTGTGCCATTTAAGTAGGCTACCGACCGATAGAGATTGTCGTGTTCGAATAACAGATGTCCAAGGGTGGGTAGCGAATTGGAAGGGAGGGAAGATGACGAAGGGGAGGGACCGATGAGATAGGGTCGTGGTTGTACATTTTTGTAGATGCCATCAGGAAACTGGGACAGATGGTGTGGTTTTTGTGAGGATTTCGCTAGGTGGGTGGGGGTGGTGGGCTGGGCTTCAAGGGATTGTGGGGGTCCAAGATTGAGAAAGAATTTTTGCTCGGTGCTTGATGGCCTTATTTCCTCTTTTTCTTTCTTCCTTAACCTCTCCAGAACACATCCTTGCCCCCATGCTACTAACTTGAGTATATAAATGAGATCTTTTAGAGAAGGGGTGGTGTTTTATATTTCAATTAAAAATACAAATACCTCCGGCAAACCTTCTACTTACATCCGCCTAGGGCCATCAAGTGGGGATTGGGTCCTCTACTGCGGTCCAGGTAATCGGGTTCTCCCACCTTTGTTGCATTCTTAGGATAACCACAAGGGGGGCGATCTGGTTAGCACTGTGGTCGCGACGACGGAGGAGCAGGAGACTGGTGTGGGGTCTCTCCTATGCCTCCCGTGTATTAGATGGTGTGCTTCCAAGTGTGTTGCGAGAATGGTTAAACATTCGTCGCTCTTTGAGCTACGGCACACTAATTTTCCGTGAATTTCGGCGTACGAACGAAGGGATAATAATAAGTATCATAGTTCTTTAGCAGCCAGAATAATACCCGGTGCGTATCATGATTCAACACCATCCCAGTACCGGTGTTACGCAGGACACACACATAGGGTAGCTATAGCAGTCAGGAGAGCGTTTGGCAACGCACTAAAACCCTATTTGTAGATAGCTTGGCGTGCAGAAATCTCAGCATATAAGCCTCTCTTCTGTTTCCAAGAACAACAACCTCCAACAAAACGAACTATATTATGCCCCAGCACAAACTCAGTGGTTCGTATGCGTAAGCCACCGGTTTCCCAAAGTATTTCCATTTTTCTTCCCTCCCCCCTTCCCCTCTAGGCCAACAGGCCATGTTTTAGGTGAGGGGATGTAAATATTGTCGAAACGCACGATGCGATACAAAACCTTTCTTCCAAATTTCCAACACCCTTTGAACACTGGTGCGGGGTATGAAAAAGAAGTATCATACCATACGAGGAGTGGTGCTCGGGTCTCACCCCACTTCTAATCCCAGTCCTATGCCACGCTAAAACAAATTTCAAACACGTTTACCCGTCAAAACTCAGATCTCTCGGCAATCGGGTACTTGGCTTTCACAATCCGTGATGAAACTTCCTGAGAAGGAATTTTTGTTTCCCAGACAAGGTATAGCTCGGAGAGGCTATGCTTGTTGAATCCTATTAACTGGTATTCGTTATTTTGTTAACTTACTCTTCTAAGCCTGTTCTGGTTTGGTGAAGTGGCGCAACTGTGATCTCCGATAGTAGATCTAACTGTCTTCTACGGTAGTGAGATAGGGGTAATAAACCCCTACCCACCGAAAACCAGGGGGGGGGCACCAATAAAAATCCCTAACTATTTGCTTCCGTTTATATTTTAAGAGTCGATTGGAACTCCGATATATTAGTATAAAGTTAGTTGCCCCTAGCTATAATGAACGCCAAGAATCCCGACCTCAAAACCACGTTCACTAATTTTTATTATGTGTTCACTATCGAACCGTACAAGCGTACGTATACTCTGGTGTAAATTCACTAGTGTGGGTGAGAGGCCCGTTCCTTATAGCAAAAAATTCATTATGACTAGGCTCATGATAGCCAGGGGCAACTATAGTACAAAAGTACCCCACAAGGTGGCAAAGAACCCGAAGAAAGAGGTGAGTCGATATCGGCAGTGGTGTGATTTATAATCTCGGCGCATAGGTCAAAAAGCAATTCTCTCATGGTATTTTACCCGTAGATTGCCCTTACACGTTTTTTCCTTTCCCCTTTCCCTTCCCAGTTCTCTACCCACCTCCCTTCCCACACAAGTAAAACATTTTTTTTATTGATGATTTAGTGTCATATAATGTCGTTCAAAATCGCATCAGTATATAACATCGGCCTGCAAGGTCACACCTTGTTTGGGCTATTATAAGTTGAAGTTTTTAGTCTCTTCTTCCTTGTGAGCAACTCAATGCCCTTTCAGACTTTCTTTGTGCATTCGAAAACTCCAAACTGCCGACTTCCTGAAGAGGGAAACCACATCCAATATTTTTGACGGTTGTCGTTTCCACCTTATTACCAGTATGCACTTCCCAACACCCAATTTAAAAATTATAACCATCAGCACCCTCAATTCCATAATAATCTCCAAGTCTTTTATTATTGCTCACAAACTCCTCATATCAGGAGACCCCTGCGTAGACTTGATTTCCGACCCCTCGTCCAGGTCTACCCTTAACCGCAAGCGGTAGGAAGTCCAAGTCAGCCTAACTAACAGAAGCCCTGTTCTATCGAAGCCTATGGACCCTAGGCTCTGCAGGACACACCATAATAACAGTGCAAGTACCGTAAAGTACCAATCTTACTTGAGTACCGAAGTTCACCTAGTACTCGTAGGCTTATCAGTACTCATAAGTACTCGCGTCGGGACTTAGGCTGTGGGGTGCGCTAGAAACACCGGCGGAATCCCGGTTAATGCGAAATCTCAAGAAGCAAAGAAAGGTAGCAAGGCTCTGGATTGAGCGACCAGCTCACAGCCGCCTGACTGAGCCTATACCGTGTTCCTTAGGTTACTAAGGCACTTCAACGCAGCGGATTTCGCTACGGTATTAAAACAGCACTTTTTTGCTTGCATACCACAAAGTCTTGCCCTCTGGGCTCATATCTCAATCCTACCGCGAGTACCATCGGTACGGTAATTTACAGCAAGGCAAAGGAAAGTGTGGGGAGAAGCTACGTAACGGGGTACCGACCGCCCCGTACCCGTACCACCTTAATCAAAGTCCTACCAGAATACCGGTACTACCTACCTGGACAGTACGATACTTGGGATTTTCAAAAGTATCCGGATTCCGCCAGTGACCTTGGCTGGGGGGCTGTAGGACTCCCTACTCAGGCCGATGTACTGGCATAAAAGGTGGGAGTAATTCTCAAACTTGATGCCTCTAGACTACTTCTATCTTCTCGCATTATTGGATTCCTACTCTCTCTCCTAATATTTGATTTTAATTAAGAATACCACTGACACCCATATTGCACTGCCACTCAGCACCAGCAGTGCCAGGGCCTCACCATCAAGGAAATTGACGGCACCCGGATACTTTCGAAAATCGCAAGTACTTGTACGAATACAGAACTCGTACAGCGCTCCGCAAAAGTCTTGACTCCTACTGCCCAACCTTGACACTACTGTCTAGTCCCTGAGCCGATCGTACTATGGCGCACGCCCCTCTGCCCCATTCAGGGCTTCTGCTTATACAAGGCTACTTAAAGTTAACTCCTCTTTAATTCTATGGGCAATAGTTTTTAGAAAAAGTGAATGTGTGCATGTATATGCTATATGTCGAGGCAGGTTTCTTTGTAGGTATGTATTACCAAGCGAGGAAGAGTGAACAAGACGGTCGGTTTTTGATGTCGGGCATCACCGGTACACTTGTACCAAAACCCTTTCTAGTGCTTCTTTGTTTTTTTTCCTTTTCTTTTATTTTATAGTGGAAGAATGCTATTCCGGCAAGGGAAAAGTGGTCTGCGTGCAGGGACAATAAATGTATTCATCAAATGTCACTCGATGATATGTAGGTTACAATAGGCTGCAGGTTTTTCAGGGATCACTCACTTGTAAGCATAGAATTCAACTATGCATGAGGCGAGGCACAGGGCTCTTGCTGGACTTAGTCAAGCTCTTTCCCTTGAGAATTTGTGACCGAACGAATGCACTTGAAGAAACACAAACCGAAACCCCACCTGTTTAGCTATCTATACAAGCAATACTGGTTCAATGATATTAGAAACCAGAAAGCTTTCGACTCTTTTTTCTCGATTTTGGAGGGAATCAAGACACGATGCGGCACGGGGGTTCTTACAAGTATGCTCGAGTAATGCTCTCCTGATAAAGATCAACTAGAGGTGAAATCAATCACATCACCCATTAAATCATAGTTTGATAACCAATCAACGAGTAATTTTATAAACAGCTAGCCAAAGTTTGCAGAATCTGACATACTGAATACCAGACCGGACCATACTACCAGATCCCACCTAGCATTCCCTAACTTTGAAGAAAACCCGCATACACCCAAAGCGTCCAATTACGGTACGTGCTACGAGCTGAAGTATACAAGTGGGAATTTTCCGTTGACAGCATGCAGAGGTTTTTTTTGATGAGAGATAGACAAATGACTTAAAGGTGAGACTTTACTAGCATCTGAAGAGTAAATTTTGGTGCATTCTTCGACTACCGGTAGATCCTGTATTCCACCTTAATTCGGTAAGAGTGGTTGAAGGGATGGTGGTGCTGGGAAATATCGACTTACGAGCCAGCCGGGATATTCTATTCTCCCGGAGTCTCGTTTTGCCTGCTGCAAGCTTTTCTTCTCTTCTTATGGCACGTTTTCATGTTCAGGCTGGAGGCCAAGAGCCCATATGATCTCCCGAGACAGGCAAGAAGCCCTCACCATTCCCGGGACAGTGGTGTTCGAATAACCTCCTACATTATTATGCGTCCTAACCCGCTGATATAGTTATTATAGTATAATACCGCAACTCATAACCGTAAGATGCCATCGCGGAAAAGAGTATCCCGAACTCTAAAAGGTGATGTTGGCAATGTTTCTTTTGCTACTGGAGCCCATGCTACAGAAAGCGCTGATAAATTTAGCTTCCTTACCCACAAACAGATTTTACATCACCAGGACTCAGAGGTTTGAAGATTGCGGGATAAGGGACTTAAATATGAGGCCTTCGGAGCGCATGAGGAGGTTTGTCTACAAGCGGACAATATTGTGAGCTAATTTAGACCCATGAGGGTCTTATTGGCGATGCCGGGGGTTACTTGTATATTTAAACCCTTGACAGTGTTTTCTTTTCCACTTGTCTGGGCTCTAGGCAATCTTCCCCATTTAATTCTTCTATCTACAGAGCGATCAAAATTGTTTTTCTTACATTAACACAGCTAACAGTTCTTGTCATGTTCACCTTGTTGTATCATGATAGCCCGTATGCTATGTAAAATGCCCTCCGAAAGCTAGCGTATTCACGAGTGACCATCTGTGAAGGGATTACAAAACAAGGAAATTGTGATTAGGGTCCAGAATGTCAAGAGTGCCACTGAAGATCCACTCTCCAGGCGCAGTTAATTTAGTGGTAAATCTTGGATCCACAATTGTCCTAGGTTCCGATCAGAGACGGCTCGGGGGGTGTGTTCGAGGCCCCCGAGGTTTATCGGTTAAGGGTATTTGGTATTGACGAACTACTTGATCGTTGGAGGGGTAGTGAAATTCACGGGAAAAGGGCGGGAAACAACTGTGATGACCGCAATGGGTTAGGCTATCTGATTACAGTACTTGGCGACCTCAGTAGATATCACTCTATCTACAGAATCTAGTATGAGGTTGTGAAAAGCGCTTTCTAGTGTGTATCAATATTACAAAAAAACCTTGAAATGCCATTTTACGTTTGGGGACAGGTGGTTTTTTCTGTGGATTCATTGATAAAGCTTGATGTGCTTATATGTATACCAAGTTGGCTGATTCAAGGGGTGCTCTAGGGTGTTTGGCCATCGCCATGCAAAAATTGTATGGTGGGTGTAACAGGTTCACTCCTGTTTCAATGAATCAATAGAGACTGGCAGTAGGCCTGCTAGCGCTGGCTCTAAGGCAGGCTTCAAGAGGTAAGAAGGTATTGGATAAAAGGCTAAGGGCTAGAGGGAACTGAGGATCACTGTTTAACCAAGTATATTCATAAACTAAGCCTCAATTGAAGTCTGCTATTCTTCTGCTAGCCAGGAGAGGGGTTTAAATACATATAGATATAGCGATAGCTTTCTGCAATCACAATCATTACCAGGTGAGTACATCTTCACTGGAATCCTGTAATCCTGCCTGAAACCTAAGACTTATAACATAGCCTTAGTGCAAATGCAATACATGACCATAATCCTGTACCTCCTATTTCAAATATAAAGTAAAGTAAATCAAAACTAAATATAGTATAGCTGACCGGTCACAGGGTAGTGCTGGGGCTGTAATTAAAACAATCAAATCAAATAATCATCAGGTGCAAAACTAACAAACGAAATCCAAGTACTCCACTCTTGTATATCATTCTGAAACATGTATACATGTTACATTCCCTCATTCTGAAATTTCAGATAGTCTCCGAAGCTTTCTCATCAGTCTCACTATCATCTCTGTACCAAAGTAGGCTATGGTAATTGTAGATAGGGAAGTAATCAACTTCAGAGCTGCTGGAGTCATCTTTCTCATTCTCATAGGGTTCCCAGAAATCGTTAAGGGCTGCGCTGACTTCACAGGGTGTTGTAGATACCTGTATAGGTTTTCAAGCTGATTTATCATAGTGGGAGATGATCTTGGAGGTGGGATCATTTGGGTGGTTGGTGTTACAGTATTCCTGGATAAGCTCAAGAGAGTGTACGAGGTTCTTGATAGGATCCCAGGAGTCATTTGCTCACTCATACATCGGCAAAAATATAGCATCTATCAGGGACGCTGGTATTACGCTCTGACACATGAGATCTGACTTTTATGTCCTTAGTGCTGGGTGCACCCTAATAGGAGTTGCAACACTCTGTCTCCCCTGAGGTGCATCAGCAAAAAAAAAATCTGTCTTTTGTGCTCCACGGTGAGCCATGTCGTTGAGTTTTACGTTTTGGCTAATCGTGAGTGACCCCAGTTAATCATGATGCTTCCGATTGTGTCCCCTAATGATCAGATACAAATCTTAATTTTAGCAAAATATGAGCTATTTTTATCAATATCTCATAGACATTTTACATTACAAAGTTGTATGTTATGAACTCAAATTTCTCAAATTCAGTATGTAAAAAGTCTGTGAGTTCTTAATAAAAATTGCTCATATTTTGCAGAAAACAGAAATAATATCATCTCCTTTAGTTAAACTAACGGGATTTTTAACATTGCGATCATCGGACTCACGATGCCCCAAAACGTAAAACTCGATGACATGAGGCACAGGTGGCAGGCTGTTTTTTTGCTGATGTGTGTTGCCAAACTAAGGGGGTGTTTGGCACGTCGTTCTTTGAAATAATCGTTATTTCAACACATGTTTTGTACAGATGTGTACAAACAACCAATGACGGTTATTTGAACACATGACTGTGCCAAACAGTATCATTGTTTCTACACATGTTTTCAAATAATATTTTATTAACCTCTTATTAACCTAATAAATTTATTATTTTAAAATTGTTCCTTAATTGATAATTTGTAAATAAATGAAATTAATCTACAATTAACATATATAAATAGGAAATGTGTTAAGATGAGTGCTTAACTACAATCAGTAGCAGGACCGAATCTCAAACCCGCATACTACAAGTTCACGATGTCGACCGATTATGATAACGAGGATTTTACCGATATATTGCAAGTCACCGCAATTGGAGTACGAGCTCTGAGTACTCTCTCGACCTTGAAGAATGAGCAGAATGAGTTTGAATATCACAAAACCCGCATTCCACGCTACAAATCTAGTATGAGTGGTCCGCAATATACAGCAGAGCTTTTGGCCTCCTCTAGTGGTGTTCGTATATAAGAATATTTGCATATGCCATTAGCTGTTTTCACATCAATCTGTGGGCGATTGCGGACAAAGAATCTTCTACATGATACGTGATATACGACAGTCGAACACCAGTTACACATTTTCCTCTATATTACAACTACTGGATCCTCAAATCGTACCACCCAGGAACGCTTTAGACACTCACCCGAAACCATTTCCAGAATCTTCAAAAAGGACATAAATGCAATAAACATTCTTGCATCCGAATTCGTAAAAACTCCATCACCAGAGAATACAGATCTTGATCTGGTACCTCCGGAGATTCTGCGTAATTCTAAGCTATTCCCCTATTTCCGAAATTGCCTTAGTGCTATTGATGGCTCACTTATTCCTGTAAGTATTGGATCCATTGATGCCCTATCTCATTGGACTCACAAGGGCTTTACTGCCCAGAATATGTTTATTGTCTGCTCATTCGATTGTAGTATACAATTGTCGTTTGCTGGTTGGGAAGGGTCGGTACACGACAGCTCTGTTCTGGCAGATGCAATGGCCACAGGGTTTAAGGTTCCTGCTGGAAAGTATTATTTGGCGGATGGAGAAAATGGAATTTCCCCACAGATTATTACTCCATATCGTGGGGTCCGTTACCATTTGAGAGAGCAGATTGTCTGTGAAAGAGTGTAAGTTTTCCTTATCTTTAAAAACTGTACTTTTGATCCATTTCTAAATTTATAAAGTAATAACAAATATATATCTTTTATAGGCCTCGAAATGCTAAGGAACTCTTCAATTTGAGACATGCATCAGCTACAAATTGTGTTGAAAGAACATTGGGAATTCTCAAGAGCCGATTTCAAATTCTAAAGTGTTCTAGCGGATATGACAGTGAGAGCACAGCAGCCTTATTCAATTCCCTATATTCTATGCATAATATGATTAAGTGTGAGGGAATTCCAAAAGATGAAAAGGTGATACCCATCTCACTTGAGAAGCTAGCCCAGCAACAGGCGTTTGAGAGCGTAAATAGAGAAGTATTAAGGGATAATAGGATAAAAGGAAAGGGAAGAGAGTTAAGAGATGAAATTGCACATACGATGTGGAGAGATTATCAGAGAATTATGAGAAGTAGGCGTTTTACACGTATCGATGAGGATTAATGTACTTTAATCTATCTAGTTTAAAAAAACAGTTTTATTATATTTAATTCAATACTGAAGGCTACTCTAACTTTACATGTATTACTTTTCTCCACAGGCTTTCCCGAAGCTCCTCAGCCAGTCCAACAAATGTTACACAACGAATTGGGTTCTTCTCCAACATCTCAATAGCATCAGTAACCTCATCAGTTGAGAGTTTGCCATCCTTGTATATCTTCATCAAAAGGGCCAAGGCCATTCTATATGGTTGAAACTGATCTGAAACTGGTGCTAGGCGGGATGAGGATATAACGGATAGATTTTCGGAGGTGGTGGTTGGATCTTTGGCTAGTCTAGCACACTTATCGGCACAGGTTTCTGAAATAAACTCTGAGACTTCATTGGAAATTCGTTCCGCAAACAAAGCCATTGATGGCTTTTCAGTAACTTGTGCTTTATTCTTTCGACGCTTGCCGCTCTCGACGGGTTCCTGGATATGAACAGTTGTGGAGGAAGTCTGTATAGGGTATCTAGGACTCAGAGATGAACCCTGTGTAGAACTTTCGATCTCGGTGGCATTCGATAGGGCTGAGTCAATTGCATTCTCCATGGCTTTTTGTTGGGTGATAAAATCGGAAATATAGCCTTCATACCAGTCAGGATTGTCTTCAGGCTGACTTTCATCAAATTCTGCGGTTAGGAAGTGGGATTCACAGTGAGCGGGTAGGGCATTCGGCTCACACTCATCACAGTCTATTTGGTGACTCTCACGAGTTCTCAGTCGGCTACTGGAAGATGTGACAGCCTTGCTTCCAGTTGCAGTAGTATTGCAAAAGATCTCATCCAATGCATGATAATTCTCAAGTGAACGATGTCTAAATTCTGCTCACTTAGGAAAGCTCTATAATACAATATAATGTTAGCTTACATATCTAAGTTTGATTTTGAAGTAAGTGATACCTTCAAATAATCATTCCAGACACTCCCAGAAGCAGTTACAATGTTTGCTTCACTGTCCTATCCAAAGCCAGAAGAGTTTAGCAAATGGGTATATGCCTTCCACTTTTGTTTCATCTATCATTATTAATATTCCAATTAGTTAAATCTTGATATTATTTTTAAGGACATTTGAGGAAGAAATTTCACTTACCGTATTCATACTAGTCTTCAACTGCTGTACCGTCTTTTTCTCCTCAATTGCACCCTTGTTGAATTCCTCCATAATCTCCTGCCACACCTCTCACTTGAATCCATTATCCAATTTTTTACCCTTCTCACACTGTGCCCGCATCCTATCAATCAGCATTTGGTCTGCATATTTTGTCCAAACTGCCTTATGTGCATGAGGAGTCTTTGAGGCTGACATTATCAAATTTCGAGTAATGGCAGTGTTGTTGCTTGAAAATTGGTACTCGATACTGTAGTGGAGTTTGTTGTGGTTGGAGTTAGTCTTGTTGAGTTGATCAGGTAGTCGTGGTGGAAGTAGTGGGATTGGGGGAAACTGTGCATATATATTATCTGAAATGGCTTATTAAGAAAACAGGTTTGCCCTAAAAATTTTAACTTTAATTTTATAATATAAAGCCCTTAAGATAAACTTTCTCACAAATCTATTATTTACACTCTATAAATAATTATATTATATTATCTCTTTTTATTAAATTTTCATTGTCTCTTCTATAATATTTATTATTTATTAATATAGTATTATAATATATAAATTCTCATATATATTCATTATTAAATTAATATTTTAGTAATCATGATAGTGAATTTTTCTATTATTTTGACACATGTGTTCAAACGATGATTTTGTCTTGTGTACAAATAACCCTCTGCCAAACCCAATCATTATTACAACACATGATTTGGCCCAAAACATGTTTTCAAATCAAGATTATTTCAAATAACGGCATGCCAAACACCCCCTAAATTACCCCTCAACCTACTGGATTCATCTTACAACACCATTGCACATCTGGATAGACCACTCAACCACTCTCCTTCCTGAGTACCTTCTAGTCAATACCTGTCTTCTGACTAGTATTCCAGCCTTCTCTCTTGCAAAGATAGGGGCTACTCTTGGCAAAGACAGATAGGTTAGTGTGAGCACTAAGTGAGAAAGCCACCATACGCTTAATGTTAATGTTTCGCTAAAGACACAATAGGACTGGCAGTGCCAGTGTATTCTATTTTCCGAAGCTTAGCCTTCAGAGAGCGAAAATGCCAGTTGACTCCAGTGTGAAAGCAAGTAATAGCTAGGATACTCTCTGGTGTTGTGGTTTCTCAGTGGTTGGCCTTTGACGTGAGGTGAGTTCGCACCCCCATCACCATACTTTTATCACCGCACTTTCATCACCCAGGACTCTCACTAGTCTCAACCCCAGCTTACTCTATAGTCTTTACCAAATGACCATTTTCCATAGCCCTACTGTGTCCTCTGCGGGGGGTCCTTATGCCGGGTTTTTTCAGTCCAGGGTGTTTGAAAAGCACTGACCTTAAAGCCAGATTCCTGGAGGGTTAAATATGCGATCGCGAAGCTGTTTTACGATGTCATTTTATGGTATCCCATCTGTCCATTACCAAATGGGCGTCTCCATACGACCATTTTCCATGCTGCAACTGAGTCTTCTGAAGGGGTATCCTTATGCTGGATTTTTTTACTCTTGGGTGTTTAGAGAGTACTAACTTTAAAGCCAGATTACTGAGACGTTAGACCTGAGATTGCGAAGCCCTTTTAGGATGTCGTTCTACAGTATCCCGTCTGTCTACAGCCAAAAGGGCATTTCCATATGAGTATTTCCCATGGTGGTAGAGAGTTCTCTGAAGGGGTAGTCCTCCTAGCGGATTATTTGAGCACTGACTTTAAAGCCTGATTCCCTGGGCGGTAAGGATACGATCTCAAAGCCCTTTCCTGACATCGTTCCTGAGCATCCCATCTGTCCATGGCCAAAAGAGTTTCCCCATATGACTATTTTCCATGGTACTACATAGTCTTCTGAAGGTGGGGGTCCATATACTGGGTTATTTTAGTCCTGGGTATTTGGAAAGCGCTGACTTTAAAGTCAGATTCCTAGGGCATTAGGAATGGGATCGCGATGCCCCTTTACCATGTCATTCTACGCCATCTCATATATCTACTGTCAAAAGAGTATCTCCATACAGCTATTCTCCATAGAGCTACAGCGTACTCTGAAGGGGGGTTCCTTATGCTAGGTTGTTTTAGGTCTCTGGAAAGTGCTGACTTGAAAGCCAGATTCCTGGGGCGTTAGGCATGCGATCAGGGAGCGGTCTTACGACAGCGTTCTACATCATCCCAGCTGTCCACTTCCTAAAGGGCGTCTCACTACAATGATTTTCCATTGCGCTACAGAGGCTTCCGAAGGCGAGAGGTCAGATGCTGAGTTTTTGTAGTCTATTGTATTGGGCAAGTGCTAAGTATAGAGCCCGATTCCGGGGACGTTAGGAATGCGATGATGAAGCCCTTTTGTGACATTGTTCTAGGCCATCTCATCTGTCCACCGCCAGAAGGCCATCTCTATATAGCTATTTTCCATGGACCTACTGAGTAATCTGAAGGCTGGAGTTCTTATGTAGGGTATTTTTAGGTTTCTGGATAGTGCTGAATTTAAGGCAAGATACCGTGAGCGTTAGGGATGCAATCCTGAGGATCTTTTAGGGTGTGATTCTAGAGCGTCTAGTCTATCCATAGCCAAAAGGATGTCTCTATATGATAATCTTCCATGGAGTTATAGAGTATTCTGAAGAGGAGGGTTCTGATGCTGGGTTTTTGCATATTCATGGCAAGTGCTGACTTTAAAGCTAGATTCGAGGGGGATTAGGGAGGTGATCATGGAGATCCTTTGAGCTGTCATTCTACAGCTTCAGGGCTATTCACAGCCAAAAGGACATCCCCATACGACAATCTTCCATGAAGCTACAGTGTACTCTGATGGGGGGAGGTTCTTATGCAGGGTATTTTTAGGTATCTGAAAAGTGCTGACTTTGAGGCCAGATTCCCAGGGCATTAGGTATTCGATCATAGAGCCCATTTACGACGGCGTTCTACGCTATCCCATCTGTCAGCTGCCAAAAGGGCATCTACATACGACGATTTTCTATTGCGCTATAGCGTCTTCTGAAGGGAGGGGTCATATGCCCAAGTTTTTTAACAGGTGGTGATAGGGTAGTTCTTATATAAATAAGTAGTGGTAGCATTCGAGATAGAATAGACTATTTAAAAGGACGTTATGAACTTGATATATGCTGTAACCTAGGTTAGGAGTAGATAAGGGATTACACTTGACTCTTTCCAGAAGAGGTGGTATTGCGCCAGGTGTATTCATAAAGATCCGGGGCTGCTTCAGGTGTATTCAGCAAAATGTAGTATTGTACCAGGTGCATTCAGGAAGATGTGGTGCTAAGTCAAATGCATCTGGTGTATTCAGGAAATCGTAGTGTTGTGCCAGGTGTGTTTAGAAAGATGTGGGGCTGCGCCAGGTGCTCCTTAAGTTAACCGAGTCCAAGTTTGCATCCTGATTCGTGGTTGATGTTATGTGCGCCAGGTGGGCCAGATGCATAGGGTGCACAGGGCTCAGAGTATTCTATTTGCTAATGTATCCTTTCTAATTGACAAGGAATTCATGGCGATTATGCTGGAGGCCATTGTTCAGTATGTGTTTCCCTTCCCATTCTTCTCCATTATTGATACGGATTGGTGCTGGCTTGTCTATCCTTCTAGAGGTGAATCTGTAAGAGTTATTTTCTCAGTATTCTTTGAGGAAAGATAACTGAAAGTAAGGTTTCTGTCTATCCATATAGCGAGGTAGCATCAGTTTGTAGTTATCTGTTTCAGGATCATTGTCTGCCATAGTAAAAGGTCCGAACTAGTGTGATTCTAGCTTCTTAGATTGTCCAGAGGAGGAGGTAAATGAGCGTTAGCTGACAAGCACTCGGCTGTCTTTCTTGAAAGGCTCTTTAAGAGGCCAATGGCGTTTCTCTGCTTGGAGAGTCTAGCGGAAAGTAGCATACTTCCTGGCCATGTCTACTTCCATTCTCGTTCTCTCCTTGTTGTTTAAGATCTCGTCAACTGCTGGTATCTTGCTATTGGATCTCTAAACTGGATTGAATATTTTCCAGGGTCGTCCATAGAGGGCTTGATAGGGTGAGATACTCCAAGATTCTTGTGGTGCTCCATTCATTGCTGCTGCAATTTCTGGAAGGGCGCCGAACCAGTTGTTCTCTTTTCTGTTCACAAAGTTCCTTATCATGTACTTGTGTGTATGGATCCTGCGCTCAAACTGGCCATTCATTTGCGGGTGGTATTGGATGACCATTCAGACTTGGATACCTAGAGACTTCAATATCTGAAACAAAAGCTTTTATGTAAAGCGGGACCCCTGGTCTATCACAATGCTGAGTGGGAGTCGATGAATATCTAAGATAGTCCTTTAGAGTTTCTCGAAGGGCTTCTCAGATGTCGCTGTATCCTAGAGAGGGACTAGATAGATGTAGGATGTAAAGCAGTCTATGATAACCATAACCATAGTATAATTATTGGACTTGTTGAAGGGGTCAGCGAAGTCTATAGCTGGGGATTGGTAGGGGTAACCTGCTCCTAGGTATCGCGAGATTCTCAGATGGAGATCCGGCGATACTGAAGGACAGGAGTGGAAGCGTCGAGTGGAATCTCTGTAAGAGATATAAGAAAGATGAGGGACTAATAGAGTGACCATTCAACTTGTAGTATATTAAAGAAGAGCATTCCTGTGAGGCTTGGGAGGTTGAATCCTTAGGGGATCTCGAGCTCTTTAAATACAAATAAAGTATAACCAAATATCCTGTCCAAAGAGCAGGTATCAAAATGCAAAGCTACATGAGTAGCGAAACTTCTAAGTCCTAAACAAGGTCATAGAAGCGACAGGATATAACTAACAAAACAAGTAATGAAATAAAACAAACAAGGGATCGCTACTGATATACTAATCCAGTAATACATAGTAGAAAAGTGTAGGGTATCCTCATTGGGTATAAAATCAAAGGGTGCAAATAAGGGAGTAAAGGAAGGTACTACCCAATAGGAAACTATAACAATAAGGAAGGTACAAGGATGGAATATGCGTTACTAGGGAATCCTAAATAGGCAATATCCAACGTCAGTATAGTGAGTAGCAGAGATACTAGTAGATTCCGTTACATTCCACCTAACAGAAAAATAAAACAAAAGAAAGGTACATGATTCCGTTAGGCTTCCATCTCAGTTTCTTCAAGGGAGGGGAGAGAGTAACATGTTTCAGTCTCGGAGTAGTCAGAGTCTTGGATTGGGGCCCAAAATCCGTCAGGGTCAAGCTCTGGTGATAGAGGAAGATATTCGGGTTTCTGGACTGTCCAAGCCAACCAACATTCAATATGAGTCCAAGGGAGGTAGAAGGGGATGGTTTCGTTATAGGTATCAAACCAGTAGGTTATAAGAGCAGTATTGGCTCCTTCAAGGACGTCAAGGGGTTCTCATGTTGCTTCGATTTCCTCATAGCCTTTCCAGTGGATTAGGAATTGGCTTTTTCTTCGATAGATTCGATCCTTCATAACTATTTCAACACCCCATTCTTGTTGTCCAGATGCATCAATAGTAACTGGTTCCTTAGAAGCGGGGTCTGGGAGGTCTGGAAAAGCTTTAAGCTTTGGTCTGAGGTAGATTCGAAGATGGCTGGGATGAATCCACAGCTGGATTCCTTGCATGATGGGAGGGAGGTTGAGTTTGTAGTTATCATGTTTGTCAGGGCCTTCGAGGACTGAGAAAGGTCCAAGCCATGGTCCAACAAGCTTGTGGTTCTGTCCTATCTTGTGTACATAGGGTTCGGATCTGAGGGTGACTTCAGTCTTTCCAGGGATAATTGGGGGTACTTCTTTGCGTCTCATTTGGCTAGTGGTAGTCTGGCGAGCTCTGGCTTTTTGGAGGGCGGTTCTTGCAAGCTGCTTGTTCTTCATAATCTGAGATGCAATATCATCAGCAGAGGGTTAGGGTTAGGGTTAGGCCACGAGCGAGCGAAGCTAGCAAGTGGTAGATGGTACTGTGTACCGGGAATAGACTTGAAGTGAAGAGTTTTTGTAAAAAGGCGAGGAGCGTAGACAAGTTCTAGTGCAATGATGTCAATAGAAGTGATGCTTGTTTCGTCTTGTTGTTCATAAGACTCTTCAGTACGCTGGGCGACCGAGCATATTTATATTCAGTCGTCCTCGGGGTCAGGAATGGTTACTCGGAAAAGATTTATTATACTTCCGTAGTGTGAGAACGTATTTTTCCAAAAGGTAAAGAGAAGTTGGTGTCAACGGGCTCTGAATGCAATGGTTTCGCGCGCCTACATGAGCAAGAACACTCGAAAGTGGTGTCAACGGGTTCTGGATTCCATCGTATTACTCGCCTACA